>AWWV01016381.1:0-50488 GCA_001974805.1 Corchorus capsularis
ATCTCTCACATATTAGTATTAACTTATATTGTATCCAATTTGTGAAAAAAAATTAAGTATGGATTTCTAATTTGTTGAAATTGTGTATTTTGATCCTTATTTGAGAAAATCTTAAAACGTTTAGTCCTTATTTGAGCATTTAGCCTTGGCAACAGGGCTTATTTGGCCTTTTTTAAGAGTTCAGGGGCTTATTTGGCCGAAATAATAGTTCAGGGGCTTATTTGACGGTTCGGTGTAAATTCAGAGGCCTTTTTGCTCATTAAGCCAAATTAAATATTTACATGAAATTTTAGAGATGGCGAAGGAGGATTTTTGTTTGAAGCATAATGAGAACAACCTCCAGAAATGGATGGCTGCCAAGTTACTCAGAATGAGCAATATGTACACTAATGTTGGCTTTATGGGGAACATTCCCATTGATTTTAGTTCAAAATTAACAATAACGACAGCCCCAATGACTGTATTATTTGGTAACAATCTCATTTTTTTTTCTTGAAGAATGCTACTGAAAATTTTTTATAGATGGATGCTATTGAATTTGAAACTCGATATTTCCAATATATTTATAATGTTTGTCAACTCCAATTTTCAAAATAGGTGATGCTTTTGTGCTAATGGAATGAGTTGGAATTAATACTAACTTTAAAACAGCTAATCGTTGCATTGATCTGTGTAATATTCTTAGTGTATCACTTATTTTGAATGGGAGGGAGTAATAATTTTGTTTTATTTTCTATTTATGAACATAATATTAAAATGTACGACACAACATGAGGTAGCCCTCTTTAATCCCAAATTCTACCCCGTCTGTCTCAAGATTCGAACTTGAGACATCATACAAGAAATCTCAAGTTTTAACCACTGGGTGTCCCAAGACATTACATAGTAACAGTTATTCTATAGTTTCCTCACATCTGACAGTTCAAAATATACTAATAAAGTCGCGAATAGCCTTCTTAGTTCATTAGGTATTTGAAATGCTACTCCTTCCATGATGCACTTCGTTATACTCTGAATTATCTCAAAATTTATTTATTTTGTGAGCAATTAGGCTTTTAACGTAGTGATCCAATCTATTCTAAGTTGAATTTTCCGTTTCTGAATAGATTATTATCCATAAATTGGCAATTGATTTAAAACAAGCATGACCTGAACAATAAATCATGTAGTTGAGGCAAGAAAAATTCCTCAAAGCCATACGCAAGATTTTCTTTGTTTAAAAAGAAAAGGTAAATAAATGCTGCGTACGATCTTAGTGGAATAAATAGCCACAACTAAATTTTTTGATGATCATTTTAAAAGGCTTTTACAACAATATTGTTCTGCTATAAAAAGATTAAAGAAACAAAATCCAGCAAATAGCTAGTAGTAGCCTATTGTACTTTGAGTTTGTTTAATATAGTAAAATTAAGTGTCTAAATTCGATCTTAAGCCCCCTCTCTCATTTCATGGGGATACTGGTCTTATGAATGGTCATAGCCTGAGTAATCATGCTGGTATAGGGTCAAATGTATTAGAAGGAAGTAAGACCGTCTTGCCTTCTGTAGCAAGATTGCTGAAGAAATCTATGGTACTGTATAAATCAAAATTTTCTTAACAAAATATTTTAATAATGGCAAAATCTAGATGGTACGGTAGAAATTGAAATCTTATAAATAAAATTATATTTTGTAAAAATTATTTCAAAATAATGGTAATTTACAAATATATTTGAAAAAAAAATACACAATTATATTATAATAGTGGCATAATTAAAATACTTTTTAATAATGACAATTTATAAATATAATTGAAAAAAATGGTACAATTGAAAAATATAAAGTTTACTATTACTCATACTTTTATATATAGTATAGATAGATATAGATATATTTCTAAATTGATAAGAAAATGAAACATTGATAAGACCTGATTTGTTCTATATTTTCTATGCGATTTTGCCTTATTTTGGTAGTCATATGTATCGTTTTACTCTTATATTTCTCATATTTGTTATTTTAGACCCATTTGGAGCTATGTTTTTGGAAGATGAAGATTTAGGTTGGGTTTGGTTCGTGGAATGTAGTGGGAAAGTGATGGGAACGTCATTCTCACCTAAATTTCCATGCCTATTTAAACATGAAAATTTAGATGGGAATGACATTCCCATAATTTTCCCACTACATTCCACGAACCAAACCCAAGACCATTTTGGATAAATTTGGAGAAACTACTGATTTTGTCTCATTTCGGCTCAGTAGGCCCATTAGGCCCGTTTGAATCCATGAAGGTCCAATTTAACTTTCACGTGCGTTGCACATGACCGAATGCATTTAAATTAAAAAGTTATTAATATAATTAAAGCATCGAATTATTGTAATGTAACGTAACTTTTAAATTAAATATATACGAATTTTTTTTGTTAACCCATCATCCAAAGCTTTGTTTTGACTAATTCGGATCCGACCAGCATGGACTAATTATTCTAAGTCAAAGCACCATCATTTTTCCATTGCACAAGCCATTGGATGGATCCAAATCCTTAATATGATTGGACAATTTTTCTTCAACACCAATGTATGCGGTGGCAAACCATTCAGTGTAAGAGTATTTAAGAATTCTTCTTGATAATTGTTGTTCGAGTCATCTACTGCCTCATCAAAATTTTTGTACATCTTACAATCACCAGGGAATATTTTAATCATCTGCTCATTTAGTTTGTCAACATACCCATTTCTTGTTGCCAAGATTGCACAGTTGGTTATATACTCCGCCGAAGTTAAATTATGCTTCAAATCTGGGAAAACTGCATTGATCAAGTCTTTTTTCAGACTTTTCGTCATTTTCATACTTTATAACCATATGATCTGATAAAAGTATCAAATTATCATCTTTTGTTAATTATTCTCCATCACCAACTTGAAGGCTTTTTGATCATTTCAAAAAGCCTTTTACAGCAATATTCTTCTGCTAAAAAGAGATTAAAGAAACAAAACCCAGAAAAGAGTTAGTAGTCTATTGTACTTTGTGTTTGTTTAATATAGTAAAATTAAGTGTCTAATTTCGATCTTAAGCCCCATTTCTCATTTTGTGGGGTACTCTTGTAGATAGTTATAGCCTGAGTAATCATGTTGGTATAGGACCAAATGCATTAGAAGGAAGCAAGACATCCGGCTTAGAAGCAAGACATCTTTTGTTAATTAGAAGGAAGCAAGACCGTGGTGCCCTCTGAAGCAAGACCGTGGTGCCCTCTTTAGCAAGATTGCTGAAAAAATCTTGGATGATACTGTAGAAATTGAATTTTTCTAAATAAAATACTTTAATAATGACATAATTTAGATGGTACTGTAGAAATTGAAATTTTATAAATAAAATTATATGTTGTAAAAATTATTTTAAAATAATGGCAATTTAGAAATATATTTGAAAAAAATACACAGATGTATATTTTAATAGTAGGATAATTAAAATATTTTTTAATAATGACAATTTAGAAATATATTTGGAAAAAATGATACAATTGAAAAATATAAAGTTTACCATTATTCGTACTTATATATATATATAGTATAGATAGATATAGATATATTTCTAAATTAATAAGAAAATGAAACATTGATAAGACCTAATTTGTTCTATATTTTCTATGCGATTTTGCCTTATTTTGGTAGTCGTATGTGTCGTTTTACCCCTATATTTCTCATATTTGCTATTTAGGCCCATTTCGAGCTATATTTTAGGAAGATGAAGATTTAGAACAATTTTGGATCAAGTTGGAGAAACTATTGATTTTGTCTCATTTCGTCCAGTAGGCCCATTTGAGTCCATGAAGCCTAATTTGACAACCCAAATGTCTTGAAGTCTAGTTCTAATATTCTTAGACCCAATTCGTTAATATGGAAGGGCAAGAAAGGAGTTCAAGTCCAATCAGTAATTAGGATGTAGTAATGATTCAGCCTGATGCAGTATTATTAAATCCTATTAAAAGAAGAACTTCACAAGAGTAGTTTTGGAAGAAAATTCATAACTTTTGATCAAAAACTCAGAAAAATACAAATGAGTTACTGTTGGAAAGAGGACTCCAAAATCTGGAACTTTTATGTAACCTCGAGAGTCGAGACCTTATTCTTTCGTTCCGGTGAATGATTTTGCCATTGAAATTTCTGGACAATTGATCTTCTCCTAAACTGACTTGGAGAATGTTTTGAACGAAAATTCAGATGCTAAAGATGATTTGGAGCATTCCTATTGGCCACGTTAGATCCTAATTAATGAGGATAATCTAAATTTCCATTATTTTAATAATTTTTCTAGATTATTTTAATAATAATTATTTTAATAACTGAATAATTAAAATATTTTTTAATAATGACATTTTAGAAATATATTTGACAAAAAATGGTATAATCGAAAAACATAAAGTTTCCCCTTATTCGTGCGTTTGTTTGACAAAAAAAAGGTATAATTTGAAAACATAAAGTTTACTCTTATTCGTGCTTTTATATATAGTATATATATAGATAATAATAATAATAAATAAATAAATAAATAGTAATAATAATGCTTTAACTTCAATTTTGTGAAAAACTAAAGTTATTTATTAACAAATATTTATATTTTAATTTTATATAGTAGCACCGAAAACAAAATGAATTTTGAATCTTCATAGAAGAAAAAGAAAAAAAGGGTGATTATATGATGCATCGGCGGTGTAAATTTTGGACTACACAAGCGGCTTGTGGAGTTGACACATGTCCATTTTTTGAATTAATTAAGTTTTAAATATTTCAATCTAGTCCTTAAGGGACACATGTCACCCTTCAGGACCCGCTTGTGTAGTTTTCTAAACTCCACCGCCGGTATATTGTATAATTTGCCAGAAAAAAAAACACAATTGAATGAATTTAAAGTTGTGACAAAAAAAAAGAGAATAAATTTAAAGTTGATGGGCCAAACTAGAAAATTTGATAAAAATTGAGGGTTTATAGAAATCCAACTAAAAACTCTTTAATTCTGCGCCTTTTCTCTCTTTGAAGTTCCGCTCCTCGTCGGCGAGAAAACAGAGCTGAAACCGCCACTCAAACACTCTTTCAACGGCGGGGGGGTTTAGGGATTAAAAAAAACACAAAACCCTAAAAACTCTTTTGAACTCCAAATCCCGAAAATTAACAGAAACTTTCATGTCCTCCCATTAATCTGACCCGACTCAGAAGATCCATAAACCAAAACCCAAATCCATTATGGGTCGACCAGAGCCCTGCGTTCTGTTTTCCCAGACTTTCGTTCACACTCATTTGGACGAATACGTCGATGAGGTAGCTCCGTTTCTAAAGTGTAAAATCTTTAATTTTTGGGGGGCTTTTTTTTTCATTTTTTTTGTATTTTACTTATAATTTTTATGAATTGGGTTGGGAAACATTGAAGAGACAATTCTTTGTGGTAATTCAGGATTTATTCAAACGATTGGAGCATTGCATTTTCTTTCTTTCTTTGAATAGTTACATACTTATACGTTTTTTTTGCTTTTTTTGTTATTCAATTTATGGTGTTTCTTCTTTAGGTATTGTTTGCTGAACCAGTTGTTATAACTGCGTGTGAGTTCCTCGAACAGAATGCGTCGTCCGTTTCTCAAGCAGTATCGCTTGTTGGGTATGTTAAATCACTGAGCTTACTACTGTTTTCTAGGATTAATTTTTCTAGTGCAACATGTTGCCTAGGGTGATAATGGTGGGCTTTTGTTCTGCTCGCTTTATATTTTTGAACTATGGTTAGTCTAGAAGCTAGGAAGTTGGAAAGTGATTATTATATCTGTCTTGTGAAATATAGTTTTGTTTTTTTGCTGGTAAGATGTAGTTGAGATTTGAATTTGACACTTACATTATGTTTAGTTGGAAGGGAAGAATGGGGAGGGTAAGGAGAGGTTAATGAGGAAGGACTTCTTCCCTCTCTCATTAATGTGGTCGAATGAATATAAAGTTAAGCAATGAGAAGGAATGTTGAATGCTAAATTGATTTGCTTGTTTTTAATAGGTTGAGATGAGACTTATCCTCTTTCAGTTTTCCCATTTTTTCAAAGAACTTTTTGAGGCACTGGGAGATGCAAATGATATATTTTCTGCTTTTGTCCAATTTCTTTCTTCCAAGGAGGGGGCAATCTTTCTCTGTCTTCTTCTTTTCCTTGAAATATTTCTTTTTCTTTTCCTTCCTATCAATGGATATTAAAGACTTGCTTGCTTGAGTATCTTGTTCACATGATAATTATGGAGCTCTAAATTTGTTAAATGACATTTAAATTCTAAGATTTGTTGATTATAAATAGTTATTGGTGCATTTTGATATTTTCGGAATGTGGTTTCATTAGTACAAAACATTAGTAAAAAATTTTCAACATTGTGTTCAATGTTGGTGTTAATGGTTGTTGTTAATGGCATAGTATTAAAAATAATTATTTTAACTTGTAAAATTTTCATCATTTGGCTATTGCGGTTCTTAATATTTAGATCCTGAATTTTTGAAAACCCTAATATCTTATGCTATAATTTATACAGGGCCACTTCACCTCCATCTTTTGCTTTGGAGGTGTTTGTTCAGTGTGAGGGAGAGACAAGATTTAGGCGTCTCTGTCAGCCTTTTCTGTATACTCATTCTTCATCAAACGTGCTTGAAGTGGAGGTGATTCTAATTTTGCACAATGATGATTTATTTGAATACTGACTTTCTGCTTTTTAGTTTATGCTGTCTCATACATTGGTGTGTGTATGCATGCATGTGTTTATATATAAATATTTTTATGTACAGATATAGCTTTATTGATGCAGAGTGAATGTTTTAAAAGATGAATTAACAAATCTTTCTGGGAATTTGCTAGCATTAGCAGTATGATTGATGTATAATGCAATTAAACAGTTTCTTGAGGCCTTAATAACCATTTTAACATCTTCAGTATAAGGTAGAGTATTTCTTGCATATGGTCTAGGTCAATCCTGGATATGTTCAGGTTGTCTTATTGTCTCCTAATTGTGCTCGCCTCTCCTCTTTTTTATTTTCTTGATTATGTTTGTAGCTCTGCATCTCCTTGTGACTTTTATATTGTTAAAGCTATATGGCAACTCAGAATCTTTACTTAAATTTTACTGTAATATTCGGCAGGCTGTTGTAACCAATCATCTGGTTGTAAGAGGTAGCTACCGCAGTTTAAGCTTGGTCATATACGGAAATACTGCAGAGGATTTGGGGCAGTTCAACATTGAATTCGATGATAGCTCTCTAACTGATCTTGTTAGCTCTGCTGATGGAAAGCTTGAAGACCTACCTCTTGCATTACGCACAATTAATCGGACATTTGAAGAATCTTTATGCTCTCTGAATGTTTTATCTTTACCAGTAGTCACATTAGATTTATCTGTAGAGGTTAAGCAATTACTACACCTGATGTTGAAAATTTTGGAATTGGCAAACCTTGACTATACAGTGCATAAAGTTGTAAGTACTGTAGGATTAGCAGCTTCTTCACTCGTAACATTTGACATAGATTCTAATGCGATCAATCAGAAGCATCTTATGTTAGGAAGAGACAAGGATTTTAAGGAGTCGGATAGTGGTATTAGTGAGGCTAAAAAAGAGCTCCTTGAGCTTTATGAAGCTCTTCAATCTAAATCCATGTTAGGATCCTCTGAAATGGAATGCAGCTTTATGGAGTCTGATGCTGATTTGGCTTCTTCCAAACAGTTGGTGGAGATGTTATTGCCATACTTCCATTTCAATAGGAGCTCTGGTTTTGGGCATCAGCAGCTCTCAGAGGTAATTGTAAAGAAGGCTGTATACTTGTTATGTTTTATACTTGTGTTCCTTATTGAATTTGAAGATATTCTTCAGGATTAGAAGAAATCTCATTCATGTTTAATATTTGCTATCTTGATTACAGAGTAACAATGTCACCTTGGGGTTGAACGTGGCTCTTTTGTTGTGCTCCAGTAAGGAAAGCTGCTTTCACTTTGTCAACTGTGGGGGAATGGATCAACTTGCATATCTTTTTGATCATGAAATGCAGAAATCTACTGCCATTACGGTATTGCTTCTTGGAGTTATTGAGCAGGCTACACGGCATTCTGTTGGATGCGAGGGATTTCTAGGTTGGTGGCCTCGTGAGGATGACAATATTCCATCTGGAACGAGTGATGGTTACAGTCACTTGTTGAAGTTGTTGCTGCAAAAACCACGCCATGATCTTGCTTCTCTGGCTACTTATGTCCTTCATCGACTTAGATTTTATGAAGTTGTTTCGAGATATGAGGTAGGCTTTTAAAGTTGGTTATATTTTCATGCTTTTGTAATTGCATATATCTGAGGCAATCTTAATATTACTTGTTTGTAATTTTATTCTTTACCAGAGTGAAGTCTTGTCCATACTGGGTGGCCTCTCAGCTAATGTTAAAGGGACAAATGATTCAAAAATCAAGCTTGTAGGTGTTGGATCACTACTCAGAAAGCTCCTGGTCAGATATCAATCTTTAAACTGCAGTTCTTTTTCCCTGTTAGTTGTAAATATGTAGCTGTTACTCAAATGTAATTATTATCATGTTTGTTGATAACATTAATGCAGAATTTGTTAAATTCGCATGGCCCCATCGAAGATCCATCTCCAGTGGCCCATGCTAGCAGAGTTTTGATTCTTGGCCAAACAGATGGATTAGTTTCATATAAAGCAACCAGTGGGTTGATTGCTTCATCAAATTGTTGCTTTTCAAATTGGGAAATTGACTCACATTTGCTGGCACTTCTTAAGGTGGGTTTTTCAGTTAGCTCTTTTGCACTTCAATTGATTTTGAGCTATTCATAATCATGCTCGTTGCTTTTACATATGCGATATTTGATTATGCTAGATGATCTGTTTGAAGAGACATGCTTTGCATATCTATCTTCCAATTGTTATGATTTGAGGAATAAATACAACTTTCATGCTATCTATGTGTCTTTGCATCAGTATGTCTTTTAGGATACATTTGGTACAGAAGACGATGATGTGGATACCTTTAGATCAGAAAGTGGATGATCTTATCCCATTTTATGTTTGGTTTATGCAAGGATCGAAGTAGCTTATGATGATATTTATTTTATGCAATTGTTTGTCTGGATATGTCTAAATTAAACTGAGAGAGAACCAAAAAGTCCATTACTAGAAAATTACTATTGTAACTACCAAGCACACTTTTTTTTGGACCAGTAAGGACATCTTTATCGAACAACCAATAATTTTGGGTTTTAGCCTTTGGCTTGCAAAGGGGATAAAGTAATCTAACCATGCCATTGATGTGCCATGAGATTCCATCTTCATAGCCCTACCTCTTTTTTGCATGACTGGTTATCCCCTTTGGTTTGCAAAGGGGATAAAGTAATCTAACCATGCCATTGATGTGCCATGTGATTCCATCTTCATAGCCCTAACTCTTTTTTGCATGACTGGTTATTAAGCTCATATATGTGGTGTGGTATACTATCCATTTCATCTTTAGTTGTTATAGGTGGTGCACTGCAACTCTGTAAGTGACCTATTCATTTCCTTATCCATTTGGGTGGGGCGAGTGCATAGGAAGCAAATTTTTGTGGTTCATTGCTAACAGTGAAACTGTTTCATGGAAAGCAGGAAAGGGGATTTCTTCCTTTATCAGCTGCGCTGTTGTCAACAACCATTTTGCATTCTGAAGCTGAAGATGTCGTGGACATTTCAATGGACATTGTGTCATCCATTGGGTCCATAATCCTCTCACTTCTTTTTTGTCGCTCAGGTTTTGTTAATTGCTCTGCATCCAAATTCATGCTGCATTATTAAGCTCAATGATGGTTTTGATCGATGCTGTTTTACTTCTGTTTCAGGCTTGGTTTTCCTGCTACATCAGCCTGAACTTACTGCTACACTGATTCATGCGCTGAAGGGTCCTGATGCCATGAATAAGGAAGAGTGTGTTCCTCTTCGGTATGCATCTGTTTTAATATCTAAAGGTTTTACTTGCAGTCCACAAGAAGTTGGAATCATTGTCGAGACCCATTTGAGAGTGGTTAGTTCGTTACTTGATTGATACATATTCTTATAATTGTTTGTTTTTGGTTTAACACTAACTTGCAAAGTGAAACTAAGTATGAATTTTCCGGATGTTTTCATTGTAGGTTAGTGCCATAGATCGATTACTTTCATCGACTCCACAGTCTGAAGAATTTTTATGGGTATTATGGGAGCTGTGTGGTCTTGCTAGGTGAAACTGGTTCATCTATTTCTTTTACTTTGAACTTTAACATGGATGGTTCTGACTGAAACTTGCTTTTTATATTTGGCAGGTCTGATTGTGGACGCCAGGCTCTATTGGCCTTGAGTTTCTTTCCAGAGGTATTAGCAAATATACTATCTGATCTCTGAAGTTAATGTTGTCTTTTGTGTGCATAGACTTGGTTTTTGTTTGATACTTATGATTTTCTAGTAACAGATTAAAATAGAGTAACCAACACTGATTCTTTTTAAATGCTCACATTTTTCTCCCCTCTATTTTATAGGTTGTTTCAGTTCTGATTGAGGCTTTGCATTCTGTCAAGGAAACAGATCCTGCCATCAAGAATAGTGGTATCACTGTTTTTCTTTAGTGAGATTAAATAAGTTGAAAAGTCTATCTTTTACTTGCATAATAAATTTGCTTATGTGGGCAAGATTGTGGATATTCAGGAGCTTCGCCCCTTAATCTTGCGATTTTACACTCGGCTGCTGAGATTGTTGAAGTCATTGTTACTGATTCAACTGCAACCTCTCTATCGTCTTGGATTGGACATGCCATGGAACTACATAAAGCTTTACATTCTTCTTCCCCAGGGTCAAATAGGAAGGATGCTCCTACACGGTTGTTGGAGTGGATTGATGCTGGTTTAGTTTATCATAAAAATGGGGCTATTGGTCTTCTAAGATATGCTGCTGTGTTGGCTTCTGGAGGAGATGCTCACCTTACCTCAACCAACATTCTGGTTTCTGATTTGACGGATGCTGTTGATAATGTTATTGGAGAAGCCTCTAACGCCTCTGAAATTAATGTCATGGAGAATATTGCAAGCATTATCTCTTTAAAGTCCTTTGAAGGTCTTAGCCTTCGCGACTCTTCTATAGCACAGCTGACAACTGCATTTCGGATTTTGTCATTCATTTCAGAGAATCCGGTTTGTAATTTTCTACTTCAATGTGTAACGTAAAACTATATTGCCTTGACTCATTGTCTGTAGTTTCTGTTGTAGATTGTTGCTGCTTCCTTGTATGATGAAGGTGCCGTCGCAGTTATCTATGTGGTTCTTGTCAATTGTAGCTTGATGCTTGAGAGGTCCTCAAACAGTTATGGTAAGTTGATGAGTATTGCTTGTTGAGTGGGTAGCTTGTCTGATTCAATGATACTATATATAAATGGAAAATAATGTTTTCATATGTAGTATAGTTGAATTGAGGACACTAGGATTGTAATATAAAATCAATTAGCTCTGAATATGAGGGGTTAGCTGGTAAGTTTTTCTAGTAATGCTTTAAACCACCTACATTTTTTTGGGCTTATTCTTTGTGTCAAACCTCTCTTGCCTTCCTCTCAATTGTACCTGGAGCTCTTGAACAAATTTGATAGGATCAAGGTTTTTGGGATTATTTTGATTGTTTTCGATCTTATGTCATCATCTTTGTAGTGTCTCTATCATATGAATTGGTTGTCGACCTTGTTAAAAAATATTGCTTCATACCTGTTTATGTCATGTATCCATCCTATGTGGTACAACATTATTGTATTTTGTCTTGAACAGATTATCTTGTCGATGAGGGTACAGAATGCAATTCTACATCTGATTTATTACTGGAACGCAATCGTGAACAGTGTTTAGTTGATCTTTTGGTTCCTTCTCTTGTATTGCTGATCACTCTGTTGCAGAAATTACAGGTTTGTTTTCTTACTCAAATTGCATCCTTAATGAATTATCTTTTGAGTAAAAAAGAAAGATGTTTGTTCTTTCTGCTAAAAGCATCATGAAAAGTTGGTTGATTTATGGTTGAGATAGAAGTTGCTGTGTTACCCACCCTGTTCAGTAAGGTGTTATTGCAAGTATAGAATAGAATTGATGCTTTTTTAGCATTAAATTTTCCTTGTAGTTGAGAGAAGAAATTGGGTATTAGTAATAAAGGGCATGCTTTATTATGGCATTCTTTCAAGGTCAATGAGATATCCATGTCTGTAGGATTGGACTCTTTTTGGTGTTGAGATTTTATTGCATTTGGGATGTACTTAATCATTTTAAACATACAACATCTGCCAAATTTGAGAGTTTAGTCTTGTCTTCTATGTATAGGAAGCTAAGGAGCAGCACAGAAATACGAAACTGATGAATGCATTGTTGCGATTGCATCGAGAAGTTAGGTAATTATTATTTCTTTGTTTCCTATAGGAGCTTTTATTATACTATCCCACACTTAATGGAGTGAAATGCACTGAGTATATTACTGTCTTGCAGCCCAAAGCTTGCAGCTTGTGCAGCAGATTTATCCTCTCCTTATCCTGATTCTGCACTTGGTTTTGAAGCTGTCTGCCATCTTGTTGTGTCAGCTCTTGCTTATTGGCCAGTATGTGGTTGGACTCCTGGCCTCTTCCACTCAATTCTTGCCAGTGTTCAAGCTACTTCATCACTGGCCTTGGGTCCAAAGGAGACCTGCAGTCTACTGTGTCTTTTGGTAATTTAGTTTTTCATTCTTATTTAATACTAATAGCACCTTACTCTCCTTACTATATGGAAATTATTTATATCAAGAAATATATAGCATGTTTAACCTTTATAGTGCATATGTCTTACCCTTTTTATGACTATCAAGGGACTTTTTAAAGTTTTTCAACATTGATTTCTTGGGTTCCCTTTCTATTATGTTTTGGGTTACTTATATATTTGGTACCTCAACTATAGATTCTCCATTTGGTACCTAAAGTTTACAAATTCACAGCTAGCTATTCAAACTTTGCTTCTATCCATTAGTTTGCACTTGAGACTAACACCATAACATAAAGGAGGTGCATCCAAAACATCCAATAAGATTGCAACACATGGCATGCTGATGTCGCATTTGTGACACTTCATGTTTTTATCGCCTGTTTGGGGCACATCAACCATTTGATAAACAGTGTTGATCTCGTCTGCAAACTAATAATGGAAGCAAAGTTTGAGTATCTACTTGGTAAGTTACTCTAAATACCAAATCAAGAATTTGACTATAGTTGGAGTTCCAAATGTGTTATGAACTCTATGTTTTAAGTATTTCAAACTAGAAAATTATAAACATCAAATTCAGATACTATCATTACCCTCTTTGCTGCTGTATGCAATAGCATGTTCCTGATTCTAAGACACTAATTTTAACTAAAACATGTTTTTGTGCCAATGGAGATTTCTTTGAAATGCCGTACTTGACTAGTTTTTTCTTTTGCCTTTGGTATTGCAAGAATGATTTGTTTCCTGAAGAAGGTGTCTGGCTTTGGAAGAATGGGATGCCCTTGTTGAGTGGCCTTAGATCATTGGCAATTGGTACTTTATTGGGACCTCATAAGGAGAAACAGGTTGATTGGTATCTGGAGCATGGTCACTTAGAGAAGTTGCTCAACCAGTTGATGCCACAGCTTGACAAAATTGCAGAGATCATTCAACATTATGCCATCTCTGTATGTGCTCTCTCATTAACATATGCGACATTGATTTTGTTATCTATTTAAATCATTGGTATTGCAGCAACGGGAAAAGATTGTTCGCTTGCTTGCTCTATTTGTTTTTTTGTTTTTTGATAAATTTGCTAAATATCATGTGCCTCTGCTTATATAACTGTTAAGCAGGCATTGGTAGTCATACAAGACATGCTTCGAGTTTTTATAATCCGCATTGCTTGCCAAAAAGCTGAACACGCTTCTAAGCTTCTGAAGCCTATATTATCATGGATACGTGACCACACTTCTGACTCTTCTCCGTCTGATACAGATGCTTACAAGGTGATAACTTCTAAGTTATTTTTGCCAGAATCACTTTTTTTTGGCGGTTATTTAGACTGTTATACTAAAGAATTTCCTTTTCCCTCCTCTCTGTAGGCTTATAGATTTCTTGATTTTCTTGCTAGCTTGCTGGAGCATCCAAATGCCAAGGTTTATGCTATCTGTTTATTTATTTATTTTTTCAATTTCCTTTTCCTCCCTATTGTCCCCACTGATTTGCAATTTATTTTACTGACGGTGCCTTTCTTCCTATATCAGGTACTATTGTTTGGAGAGGGTTTTTCTCAGATTCTAAGAAGAGTGTTGGACAGTTGTATTGTTGCTATGGATTCAGATGGGGGGCAAATATCAGATTATAGAAATTCTTCCAACTTTGGGTTTACCATGATTAGTTGGTGTATCCCTGTTTTTCAGTCCATCTCCCTACTATGTAATTCTCGAACGATGACCCCATATAATGGGAGACAAGATATGTAAGTTGGTTTCCTGTATTTACATTCTTTTCACTTCTTACTAAAATGGATGCGATGTTTATAATGCTTAATTTAATGTTATTGACTTTATTGCCACATATTTGACAGTTTGAGCACAAAAGATTGTTCGATATTTATACATCAGCTCCTGAAATTTTGCCAGGTAAGTGGAAGAATTTAAAACTGTTATGTTGACTACACTGTCCATTTTGGGAGGAAAGAAACCAGTATAAGCTCCACAAATAGCTAGTTTTTAATTGAAATGCTGTTTTTCCCTCAGGTCCTACCAGTTGGAAAGGAATTAGCATCTTGCCTTGCTGCTTTTAAAGACTTGGGTTCTTGCAGTGAAGGTCGCAGCGCACTGATGTCTGCTTTGCTTTATAGCAGCAGCTTGGATTATGGGGTATTTGACTCAGAGAGCGGACATGAAAAGAATGTGAATTTGCATTTTCTAAATGAATCTGAATGGAGAAAGTCTCCGCCCTTGCTATGTTGCTGGAAGAAGTTGTTGAGATCAGTTGATTCAAAAGAATTTTCAACAACTTATGCAATTGAAGCCGTTAACACATTGTCTTTAGGTTCTTTGTCTTTTTGCATGGATGGGAAAAGGTAAGATATGTACAGTATCACTACTCTCTTTCATAAATATTGCTGCATTTGTAATTTTACATTTATGTAGTCCCATTATGGTAGGCATATTCAGTTTGTCACATCCAATTTAAAAGAGAAAGAGGTAATCATGCTCCACTTTTCCCATGTTTTCAACTTAAAAAGGAAAAAAAGAGAGAGAAATCCAGCAGGTGGGCTGGAATTACTGAGCTTTGGGTATTGTAGAACAATTTAATTAGTTTTTTGGTAACATAAAAGTTAAGTCTTTTTTTTTTGGTATGTCAGTAGCTCACTTAATGTAATTCAAAGATTTATTGGTCTTAACAGTTAAAAGTTACTAGCCAGTAACCTCATATAGTAGTGTTTAATTTCATCTTGATAGTATAGTTTTTTTTTTCATTTTATTGCTTTAAAGACCATTTTAAACTTACAGCATAATCTTACAGCTGTGCTTTAGATAAGATGGGATGTGTTTGTTTCCTGATATAACACTATTTTCCATTTGGATTTTGTAGAAATTAAAGAAAAGGCTTTTGGTAATTGAAAACAAAATTAAATTTTCGAAAATGCAACTCCATTGATGACAGAAAACTGAGAATGATTCGAACATGTTCCAGTATTTCCATACAATTAAAGAAGAGAGTAGAAAGCATAAACTTCCCAATGCAAAGAGAAAAACATCTTTGTTACCAAATACATTTACTGACACTAAGAGAAAGGAATTAAGGGAACACTAAAAATGGGAAAAGATGAAAATGGAGCCCTAAATATGCCCAAAGGCCAGTAATATTTTAAGTAGTAATTCATTTTTCAATTCTCTATTATATCTGCATATAGTTTTTTCTTTAATCTATTTCATTTGAAGAGTGTTTGTAGCTAACTTATTTTGTCCTTGCTCATCAGTTTGAACGTGAATGCTGTTGTTGCATTGAAATTCCTTTTTGGACTTCCTGATGATATGACTGGGATAAGTGATTTTCCAGAAGAGAACATAAACTATATTCAGGAATTCTCTACTCTCTTAAGTTCAAGGACCAGTGATGATGATTATCAGTCTCCATCTGATATGCGTATCACCATGTTTCAGGTATAACTAGGTTTACTGGCATGCTTTCATTTCCCTGATTTGATTTTGAAAGCTGAAACTATCACACTAATTAATGCACAGGTTTCAGAGTCTGTGAAATCATTGTTGTCATTGTTCCAAAAGTCTACTGATGCTGTTAAGGTGGATGATTCCATTCTCTTCGAAAACCTTTCTCTTTCACAAAATGATGTTCAAGTTCCTTCAAGAATTAACCAGATGACACGAGGTGTCTATGAAAAGGCTGATGAAGATCTTTACCTAGGAGGACTTGAGGACAGGTTTGCATGGGAATTGCCAGAAACATTGCCAGATAGATTATCACAGGCAGCTCTTCCTACAAGAAGGAAAGTGCAACCAGCTGACAGCTCAACTAGACGTGCCAGAGGAGACAATTCAAGTACTGAGATCACAAATTCTAATACGTTTTCCCGGGGGTTAGGTCCGACTACAGCCCCTGCTGGTACTACTCGGAGGGATACCTTTCGACAGAGAAAGCCAAATACGAGCAGGCCTCCATCTATGCATGTGGATGACTATGTTGCTAGAGAAAGGAGCGTTGACGGTGCTAGTAATTCTAATGTAATAGCTGTTCAGCGACTAGGATCTTCTGGGGGAAGACCTCCCTCTATTCATGTGGATGAATTCATGGCCAGGCAGAGGGAGCGCCAAAATCCTGCAGCATCAGCAGCTGAGACAGCAGCACAATCTAAGAATGCAGCTGCTGTAAGTGGGACAGATAATGAAAAAGTGAACAAGTCTAAGCAGCTGAAAACTGATCTTGATGATGATCTCCAGGGAATAGATATAGTGTTTGATGCTGAGGAATCTGAAACTGATGATAAGTTGCCCTTCCCCCAGCCAGATGATAATCTGCAGCAGCCCGCTCCTGTAATAGTTGAGCAAAGTTCTCCGCACTCTGTTGTTGAAGAGACTGAAAGTGATGTTAATGGAAGCAGTCAATTTTCTCACATGGGCACACCTTTAGGATCTAATGTTGATGATAATGCCCAAAGTGAGTTTTCTTCAAGAATGTCAGTTTCACGTCCAGAAATGCCTTTAACTCGAGAACCTAGTGTTTCTTCAGATAAGAATTTTTTTGAGCAATCTGAGGACTCGAAGAATGCAATGCCAATCAAGAACTCTAGTGGGTATGATTCTGCTGGAGCAAATAGTTCAGCATTCTCTGCCCCAGTTTATAGTAATACACCTGCAACTTTGGCACAATTGCCAGCAGATTCAAGGATAAATCGGCAAAATTTCTATCCAAAGAGCAGCCCACAGTATGCTAGTAACATTCCAGTGGGTTCTCGAGGAATATATGAGCAGAAAGTTCTATCCAATCAACCTCCTTTACCTCCAATGCCGCCTCCATCAACAATTTCTCCAGTAAGTTATCATACCACATGTTTTATGCTTTTACATAAACTGACAGCCTTTCTAGTTAAAGAGAATATTTTTCTCACCTCTTTGGGGTTGGGTCTACTTCTATTTTCTAAATGTTCAACTTCTCTTTCTTGCAGGTCCAATCCGATTATTTGTCTTCAGTCAGTGGCAGTCCATTGTTGCAATCTTCCCTTCCTGTTTCAGATTCCAAGTTTATGAGAACCTCTATGTCTTCTCCTAGTGGAACTATTAGGCCTCCCCCACCACTTCCTTCGACACCACCCCCATTTGCATCTAGCCCATATAATTTAGCTTCCTTGAATGTGTCTACTTCCCAACCGTCAGTGTACAATCACTCTGGTATGGGGAAATCAGAACTTCCTCAGAGCTCCATTGGACCTACCATCGATGCTCGACTTCCTGCTTCAGCTACTGGTTTGTCTTCTTATCCACCTACTCCGCTGATGCAATCATTAGCTTTTAGTAGGCCTGCTTCAATACCCGTCATCACTCCTTATGGAAGCACTCCTGCACATCAGCAGGGTGAAAACCCTCCTAGCATCTTGCAGAATCCCTCCATACCTCAGTCATCTATTCAGTCAATGCATTCTCTTGCTCAGATGCAGCCATTACAGCAGCTTCAACGTCCCTTGCAGCCAGCTCAACATCTTAGGCCTTCCATGCAATCTTCACAGCAGTTGGACCAGGGGGTGTCTTTGCAGACCCCTGTTCAGATGCAAATGCATTCATTACAACTGCTGCAACAAGCTCATGTTTCTCCTGTTAATCCTTATTATCAGTCCCAACAGCAGGAGTTTTCACCAGCACAGCAACAGCAACAGCAACAGCTGCAAGTTGAGGTTGCTCAACAACAAGCTCATCAGCAAGGAGGTGGCCCATCACAGCAGCAGCAGGATTCTGGAATGTCATTACACGAGTTTTTTCAGTCTCCAGAAGCTATTCAGGTATGTGTCGTGTTGATATAACCTCATCAAGGAATAATCTGGTTGATATTTTCCATATTATAAATTATCTTTACATTTCCTTTATGCAGTCTCTGTTGAGAGATCGAGAGAAACTTTGCCAGCTTCTGGAGCAGCACCCAAAGTTAATGCAGATGCTTCAGGTTATTGTTTTACTCTCTTTAAATCCTTCCTCAATAGCATGAGCTAGCTCAGAGTCTAGTTTCTATATGCCTTTTCTTAACCTTGAGGGTATTTCATATTGGCATGCTGAAAGCATTTCAGAATTTCTGCTGAGGAGCTATTCCAATTATGTATATTTCACTGCATATATTCTATGCATAATAATAATATTCATTAAATATGTATACATTATCAAGTATGCTTAAATATTGCTGTTAGTAATACCCTAAACATGGTTGCTTCGCATGTTCTAACAGGAAAAGTTGGGGCAGCTGTAGTGAAATGACACAGGATTGCAATGGAGCTTGCCTCTAATTGTTGTAGCATAATTTTGACCTGTAATTCATCGGTCCAAGACTCCTAGTACATCTTTTAAGGCACAACTCTCATCGCTCTGTTTCAAGATTCAGATGCAGTCGCCAAATTTAGCCTTTCCCAGAAATTTTGTATCAGTTTGGACCATATGTACATTCTTTTCTATCTACTATTATCATTTTGTCTCCATTTTTCATCATGTTGTAATTTGATTCATGAGCAGGGGAAATTTAATTTCCACCCCTAGTTTTCATGTATTTCTGTAGCCAACCTGATAATTTCTGTTGTACATTGTATATGTATATATATACACATCGTTCTCCTGTTTACTAATAGCAACTGTTGTGAAATCTAGTTTCGAATCAAATGTAACATAACATGTTTACTTCCATATTTTTGCCATACAATACTTGAGTTTCACTGTTTGAGGGACGAGAACATAAAAATAGAAGACAAACTGTATTTTTTGGGGGGGGATTTATTTGGATGTCTAAAATCATTAGGGTTTATTGTTTTGGTTCATTTTTATTTTTATAAATTTAAAATGCCAAACCTTTTTTTTTTTTTTTTTTCACACATAGAATGCCAAACTTATGTTTGTCCGAACTGAACTGAGAATCGTTGATGGGTTGATGCTTTTTCTTTTCTTTTATTTAAAGTTGGTGAAACTTCATATGAAATGGAACAAGTCAAGATTATAAACCGGTCAACAAGCTTGACTAAAAGGCAAAGGCTTATGGCCAACGTTGTTATTACGGCAAATTGACTTTTGTTTTTCTGCCTTTGTTGATACGATAGGACGACAGATTGACTTTTGTCTCTGTTATTGCTAATGCTTATTCTAACAATATTTTTAGTCAATTAAACTATCAATTTAATTTTCCAGAAAACAAGTGGTGAAAAACAACAGTCTTCCTTCAAACACAGTTCTTATGTTTTGGTCACTATAATTTTTACTTTGGCAAATTCTCAGACTCAGACCATGTTTGAAGAAAAAGCTAACTCATGGCGTTCCACAAGCATTCGATTCATTGCAGTATTCTTAATCCTGATTAAAGGTTTTAATCAAATATTGTTCTTTTTTTCTTCTTCTTTGTTTGGGTTTTGAATTCTAGTTATTGTTCATTAATCCTGATTACAGGTTCTAATCAAATATTGTTATTTTTTTCTTCTTTATTTGGGTTTTGAATTCTAGTTATTGTTCATTAATTTTCTATTTCTGCTAGTTCTCTGTTGCAAGTTCATCACCAACTCAATACATACAGTTTTTATTCTCAGTTCTTGCTCTTATTCATTTCATCCTGGTAGTTTGAAAATATTGATAATAAATTTGCTGAACTTTTTTTTTGTCTTTTCCAAGCTTGATATAGTTGACTAAAATGAATATAATTAGATTTTAATTTTTAATTTGTTTAAACAAGTCTTTTCTTATCAACTATTTTCCCTGATTTTGATAATAAAAATTGTTTCTTGTTCTTGTTTATTATTCATGGCGTTTGAACCTTTTCAGCTGTCTCTGGGGATTCTCTAGACACAGACAAGAAAGTCCTGTTGAATCTGAAATCATTCCTGGAAAAACAGAACCGTGTGAATCGAGGAAGATACTCACAATGGAATCACGGAATCTCAAATCCCTGTAATTGGCCTGGAATCTTCTGTTTTAGGGATGGGGCAGGAACAGCAAGAGTCAGAGGCATAGATCTCTCAGACAGCAAGATTTCTGGAGAAATGTTCGACAACTTTTCAGCCTTAACTGAACTTCAACATCTTGATCTCTCAAGCAACTCATTAAGTGGATTTCTTCCTGATGGTTTGAACAGTTGCCACAACCTTAAATTCCTCAATCTCTCACATAATATCATGGGAGGTGAGCTGAAGTTGACCGGGTTGACCAGTTTAGAGAAGCTTGATTTGTCTACTAATCGGTTCCATGGGGAAGTTAAGTTCAGTTTCCCAGCAATTTGCAATAGATTAGTTGTTGCAAACCTTTCTATGAATAATTTCGCCGGTCCAATGGATAAGCACTTTGATGGGTGCTTGAAGCTCAAGTATCTGGATTTGAGCTCCAACAGGTTTACTGGTAACCTTTGGAAAGGGTTTGGAAAATTGGTGGAGTTTTCAGTTTCTGAAAACTCTGTTACTGGGAAAATTCCGGAATCAGCTTTCATGCAGAATTGTAGTCTGCAGGTTTTGGACTTGTCAGAAAACAAATTCCATGGTGCAATTCCGGGGCAGATTTCTTGTTGCAAGAATCTGGTTATGTTGAACCTGTGGGGAAACAATTTCACAGGGCCAATTCCCTCAGAAATTGGTTCAATTTCAACACTTGAAGGCTTATTATTGGGGGACAACAGTTTTTCTAGAGACATTCCAGAATCCCTGTTGAACCTTAAGAATTTGGCCAGTTTGGATTTAAGCAGGAACAATTTTGGTGGACAAGTACAAGAGATTTTTGGAAGATTCAGACAATTGAAATCTCTTGTTCTTCAGGGGAATTCTTACATAGGTGGTCTAAATTCCTCCGGAATTCACAGGCTAACAAATATTTCTAGATTAGACCTCAGCTACAACTTCTTTTCCGGGCCATTACCTGTTGAATTCTCTCAAATGCTAGGGTTGAAGTTCTTAATCTTAGCCTACAATCAATTCACCGGTCCGATTCCGCCGGAATACGGAGAATTATCACAACTACAAGCCCTTGATCTCTCTTTCAATCAGCTTAATGGATCAATTCCACCTACTATTGGAAGCTTGGAGTCTCTCTTGTGGTTAATGCTTGCGAACAACTCACTAACTGGTGAAATCCCAGCTGAGCTTGGAAATTGTGCTAGTTTACTATGGCTAAACCTTGCTAACAATGAACTTTCTGGAAGATTCCCACGTGAGTTAACAAATATTGGAAGGAATACTTTTCCAACATTTCAATCAAATCAGCAAAGTCAGATGCTAATTTCTGGTCCTAGTGATTGCTTGGTTACAAAAAGATTGCTGACTACAGACTACTCACCCTTTGGTTTTGTTTATACAATTCTTACCAGGAAGATTTGCAGAAACATATGGCACCAATTGCTTAAAGGAAATGGGTTTTTCCAAGTTTGTGTTCCAGGATCACCGGTCCGAAAATACCTAGTTTCCGGTTATGTTCAACTAAGTGGGAACCAAATTTCAGGGGAGGTTCCTTCTGATATAGGTAAGATGAAGCATTTCAGTGTGCTAGATTTGAGTTCCAATAAATTCAGTGGAAAACTGCCTGCAGAAATTGGAGAATTGCCACTTGTAGTCCTAAATATCTCCCGGAACAAATTTTCGGGCCAAATTCCGTGGGAACTTGAGAATGCCAAATGCTTACAGAATCTTGATTTGTCACACAACAACTTCTCAGGCTCATTTCCAACCAATTTCAACGGCTTGAATGAACTGACCAGGTTCAACATTTCGTTCAACCCTTACATTTCTGGCTACATTCCAAACATTGGGCAATTAGCAACGTTTGAAAAAGAGTCCTACTTGGGAAATCCACATTTGCATACTTCAGTCTTCAGATTCAACAACCGATTCCCACCAACACTGCAATCAAACATGCTGGAAAAAAGCGGATCGAAATTCGAAAAGCAAGCCTTTCCTGCTAAAGAATCTGAGAACAGATTTTGGTGGAAAGCATTGTTGATGGAATATGGATGTGGATTGTTATTTGGAATTGTTATGTTATATGTGAGTTTCCGGAAAATTAAACCGAAATGGTTCATCACCAAGCAGCTGAAAACAGACCAGCCATTGAAGAGGAATGCTTGCCGAGGTTGTGGAAGAATTAGTATTTAGTTAACAAGTCAATGTAATATTTTACTGATTTTGAGCTTAAAGCCAACATTTTTCATTCTATGTTTTTCTTTTCCACTGAATTTTGTACATTCCACTTACACTCTGCATATTTTGAAGGAGAAAATTTACCAGTACCAGTATTATATTCAGGCTCGACTCTGGAGTAGTCGGGATCCAATGTGGTCACCGAATACCGAAGGGTGTAAAAAAAAAAACCACCTTTAGAAGCTTTAATTTTACTATACTTGTCAAATTACACAATTAGATTAGATCCCGTTACTTGATCTTCAATGTCAAATGCTTTAGCCAAATGAACTTTAGGCTATACCCTTGTAATTCATTTGTTTGTGACCACATTCAATCCAACTCTTGAATAAAAGCTTTCCCTATACCGTCTTATGAGCAAATTTGATTGGCCTTTCAATGTTCAATTCATGGTTACAAGCTGATGAAATAAGTCAACTGTGTATTTACAGCAGGATTCAAAGTCAACAGCTTGTTTACAGCAGGTTCCAAGATTGAAGCCGAAAATCATGTTGCCGTGTCCCCAAATCATGTTACCGTGTCTGCAAATCATGTAGATTGATTTGTATTGTGTACATTTATTAACTTGCCAAATATAGTCTTACCGCAGGAACCCTAGTCTTACTGCAGGATGTATATATATATAATCCTTTCTGTTAATGATATCAATTCATTCTATTCCAACAAATTTCTTTTTCGATTATAAATTTCTTCACAAGCAAATCTAAGTAATATGTATAAACACCAACATTCTTTGAGGTTTTACCAAGCAACAATCCATTTGTTACTACTTTCATTAAGGATCAGGCGATGAGCATTTTACAGATAGAAAATTGGCAATTAGGCGATTCTAAAAAGGCAGGGGAATCCGGAGTGACATCATCATCACTTAATTTGTGCAGTAGTTTTCTAGCTACTATTGTATTTAGTACCAAAACATAAGCATTTGTTCTTTATTCATTCCATTATTTGGAGGGAAAAGTGGTGCAATTATAATACAATGGAAGAAAAGAAATTACACCTACATAATTATATTTATAATCTGTAATCTGCAGTTACTAGCCAGAGATATGGTGCAACTAGAGTTTGAAAAGGAACTTATATAATTTGCTCTCTTTCATGAGCTAAGAGAAAAAAAATAAAATTCTTGCTGGTTGTGCTTACTCAAAACCCTTGCCTTTGGATTGGGTTAACTCCATGGAAAATCAATCTTCAATCATTGCTGGATACAAATTCAAATTTGCTATTGTTCTTCCATTCCTCAAACAAATCTTCTTTACCACAATCTGCAAAAATGGAATAAGCTTAAGGAAAAGCATTTAAATTTACAACAGGTTCCTCAAAACTTAAGTGGGTAACAATATTCAATTTTTTCTATTCAAATTGCACATCTCTAAAAACATGTAAATATAGGTGAAACAACTCAAACAAGTAGTTGCTCTTAGACTCAGAGTCAAAC
Organism: Corchorus capsularis; assembly: GCA_001974805.1. Taxonomy (NCBI): domain Eukaryota; kingdom Viridiplantae; phylum Streptophyta; class Magnoliopsida; order Malvales; family Malvaceae; genus Corchorus; species Corchorus capsularis. The sequence continues at coordinate 24,324 of AWWV01016381.1, forward strand.
GAGCTGTGTTCCCAGATCAAACAAGTTACTTCAAATTGCACATCTTCTGGGAACACCGGCTAAGAGAAACTACTTGTTTCACCTCGGTGCTGCGTTGAATGCTAACTGATCGGTCATTAATTAAAGACGAATGCTAAGTGAGATTCTGGAAGAATGGCATAAATGTCATTTTGCACCATTAAGTTTATATGGATTGTCACTTTGCACCCAACTTTTTTTATTTTGACTAAAATACACCCTAAAGTTTTATTTTTGTACCACTTTACACTCTCCGTCACGGTAGAACAAACAGACGTCCGACATGACATGCCATGTGGACAAAAATAACACGTGCCACGTGGTACGTGGCATTTTTGACACTTGGCGTGCCATGTGTCCTTTTTGTACACGTGGCATGCCACGTGGCATTTTTTGATACACATGGCATGCCACGTCGGATGCCCGTTTGTCCTATCATGATGGAGAGTGTAAAGTGGCACAAAAATAAAACTTTAGAGTGCATTTTAATCAAAATAAAAAAGTTGGATGCAAAGTGGTCGTCCGTATAAACTTAAGGGTGCAAAATGGTATTTATACCTGAAAGAATTATAATTTATTAGTTAAGTCAATGTTTATATTTTGTCATTTTAAGTTTAATGCCACCCATTTTCATTCTATGTTTATCTTTTTCACTGAATTTTGTACACCCCACCTTCTTATACTCTGCAGTGCAGATTTTGAGGGTGAAATTTTTTTAGTAACTAGTACTCCTCTTCCTATATACAGGCTATTTAAAAGAGGTTATTAAATTTTCATATTGTGATTATCAATATTTCTAGGTTGGAGCGTGAAAATAACTACCAAATTGATATAGAAATATATTGAAAAAAATAGTATAGATTAGGTTTCCCTTCATTACATTTGAACAAAGTTTATTGGAAAATGGACTCGCCAAAGAAAGCTTTCAAAGAAGCCTAAAACCTCAATTTCCCGATTTAGCACGTTTGTGTGCAAAGCATTGTTCTCAGGAAAATGTTCATTCCAAATACATTATTTGCAAAACCAACCTTGAATGTTGTGTTTCAGAATGAGTAAACTCATTGAAAAGTGGGCTTGCCAAGAAGAAAAAAAATCTTCGAAACCTAAAACTTGTACTTCACAATTTTGTAAGCTCATGATTTTGTTGTTCTTGAGAAAATGTTCATTCCGAATGTGTTATTTGTCCTATTTCAGAGTTAGTAGAGCTTAGATGGTTTTGCGAACAAATAAAACTCTCAAATGTCGTGTCTCGAACTGAGTAGAACTTATTAGAAACTAGGCTCACCTAATAATTTTTTTAAGAAGACAAAAACATCAACTTCATGATTTTCTACGTTTTCACACAAAACATTGTTCTTGAGAAAACGCTCGTTCCAAATGTTTTTCTTTTTTGTGAAACCAACGATCAAATGTCGCGTCTCGGAATAATTTGACAAATGATATAATGAATGGTTTTAAATTTTTTGATACATGCATATATAACTTTTTTCCATAACCGTTATAACTTTTTTAGTAACTAATTAGTTACCAAAATTACTTATCATTAGATGTTATTGGATTTGTTGGTATAAAGCATTTTTCATAACTACATAGTTGTTTTAGTAACTGTGTATTATAAATTTGATAGCATTCATTGTTGATGAAATTGTTAACTAATGAAAAATTTATTGAATTTGTTTGTTCATGTATATTTTTTTTATAATATATATAACGTTTCAATAACTAATTACTGATAAATTTGATAACTTCTATTATTGATAAAATGACTAGCAAAATTTACTTATAACGAAAAAATTGATTAGCTTATTCGCAATAACTTTTAGGAACTTGGTGAAATTTAATATTTTCAGAATTAACAAAAACATTATATTACATAACATATAACTTAAAACCAATTTCCACCAAACTTCAATCTCACGTATGAAACACGTGACAAAGTACTAGTTATATATAGTAAAAAGTTAAAACCTGATTAGGATTTAATTTTTAAAATTTTTATTGAATAATTAAAAATAATTAATTATAGCGAGAGTTAAAATAATTAAATTTTTTTATTAATTTCTAAAATTCTATATATATATATATATTTATTTGAAAGACAAGTTAATTCTATTGAATGTAGCAGATAGGAATAGAGTAAAAAGACTCTACTTACAAAAAGTTGCTATCATAATCAGTATACCAAAATCAAGCTCAACAATAGTAACACAACCAACCACATACCAATAAAAGTATATCCCCTCAACTCTAAAATTCTATATAAAATGTTTATTTATGAAAAACTAATTTGTTTGAAAATATAAAAAAATAATTTGTATAAAAAAAAATTAAATCTCTTAAAATTGAGTGGACCCACTTATTACTTGTGGCTACGCCGCTGCATGCTGACTAGGATTTAGAATCATAATTTAGGATGAAATTGTGTTCAGGTTGAATTAGAATCTAAAATATGGCCAGATTACATTGTAAGGTTGATTAGAATTAGGATTGAAACCACTATAAATAAGATACGGAAGAACCATCAAACTCACTTAGCAATTTCACCTTGCATTATTATATTCCGATTATCAGATTATAAGATTAGAGTAATAAGTTGCAATCGTTTTGTTTCATAGCCTGTTAACAATGGCAGGAGGAGGTGTAGTGTCGAGTTCAGGTGGCGGGGGCCAAGACTTCCCTGGCAGTGGCAAGATTACACTGCGAGTTGGTCTTTGCACCATCGTCGCAGCCCTTGGCGGCTTCTTGTTTGGTTATGACCTTGGAATTGCAGGTATTCATAATACTCTCAAATTAAAAACTTTTAGATGATTATGTTTATGTTTATTATTTAAAACTTCAAATAAAGAGATGATTCTGTTTATGCTTATTATATAAATTATAAACAAGATTATGAATATATTTGTGTATAATTTATATAGGTGGGGTGACATCGATGGATGAGTTCCTGATGACCTTCTTCCCGAAGGTTTATACCAGGAAGCATCATGCCCACGAGGATAACTATTGCAAATTTAACGACTTCAATCTTCAACTCTTCACTTCCTCCCTCTACCTGGCGGCTATTGTCTCCAGTTTAATTGTGTCCTTGTTTGCGAAGAATTTGGCCGGAAAGGTTTCATCACCACAGCCTCGGTTTTCTTCCTTGTCGGCGCCATTCTGAATGCGTCCGCCCAGAACCTCGCTATGTTGATTATTGGAAGGCTGTTTCTTGGTCTTGGTCTCGGCTGTGGTAACCAGGTACTTAATAACTCTTTAAATTGCTGCTTCTTATATTGTAGTAATTAACTACTACTAATTAACTTGTATTAACTGTTAATTTGCTAATTATGAAACAAAAAATACAGACAATTCCATTGTACATATCAGAAATTGCACCAGCGAAGAAAAGAGGACTACTCAACATACTTTTCCAGCTTTTCATCACTGGTGGTATCCTGGTTGCCAATGGTGTAAACTTCGGCTTTCAAAACGTAAACCATGCATGGAGGTTTTGTTTGGGTGGCGCTGCTATTCCCGCCTTTATTCTCCTTGTTTGCTCTTTCTTCATCGTGGATACACCTGTGAGTCTTGTAGAGAGAAACAAGGAAGAATCAGGAAAGAAGACTCTGAAGATGATCAGGGCCGTTGATATTAATGTTGACGCTGAGTTCGAAGAAATCGTTAGAGCCACCGAAGCCGCCAATAAAACCAAGCACCCTTACATGGAACTCGTTTTCAACCGCCGCAACTGGCCTCCTCTGATCTCTGCCATCCTGATTCACTTCTTCCAACAGTTTACAGGGATCAACGTGATCATGTTTTACGCTCCAGTGCTGTTTCAGACTATGGGATTAGGAGCAAATGCTTCATTGTTATCTGCCCTTATCACCGGAGGAGTGAACTGCCTCTCTACGCTTATTTCTAATTTCACTGTGGATAAATATGGCAGAAGAAAGCTTCTCATCTTTGGAGGTTTGATCATGTTGGTTGGCCAGGTCAGTTTTAATATATATATATGATGAATTTTTAATATATAGTTTAATTACTCATAAAAAAAACTTATATGAATATTGATCTGTTTTTTCTTGGTCTTTGCTTTTCTGCAGTGTGTTGTTGGGGGGATTTTGAAGGTAGCTCTGAAATCCACAAACGCAGTATCAGATGGCATTGCCATATTTGTGGTAATAATGATCTGCCTCTTCGTATGTGCATTTGCATGGTCATGGGGACCCCTCGGCTGGCTAATTGCCAGTGAAATATTCCCACTGGAGACTCGAAACGCCGGTTATTTCTCCGCCGTCTTCGTCAACATGCTCTGCACCTTCATCATTGGCCAATTTTTCCTCACCATGCTCTGCAACTGGCGTTCCTTCACCTTTTTCTTCTTCGCCATATTCCTTGTCCTCATGACTGTCTTCATCTTCTTCTTGCTCCCTGAAACCAAAGGAATCCCAATTGACGAAATTACAGACAGAGCATGGAAGCCTCACTGGTTCTGGAAAAGGTTTTACTCCACAACTGGCGATGGCTTCGAGCAGATGGAAGCTAATAAATCCAAGCCAAAACAAGTTCAGCTTCAACCGCTGGACGTACTTTAATTTCTTTCTTTTTATTATTAAGTCCTTATATTAAGTAGCTAGTTTTAATTTTATTCACCCTCAAAAAAAGAAAAAAAAAGTAGTTTTAATTTTTCTTTAGTAGGTAGTACTTTATAAATAAGCTGTTACTTTTTAGGCTTTAATTTTATTCAAACACTTCAAGAATTTTAATGTTTCCTAAATTTCTATTTAATGGTTTGGATTGCATAGTTATTATATAATTTCCCTTTATTTAATTATTTCATCAAAGTTTCCCAGTATCTCTTCTTATTTTTTATTTAGGCTGACTTTCTTTATTAGCAGCAACATAAATTCGCCAAAAGAAAAATGGATAATTCACCAAAAAAAATCTGTTAATCATTAGTATGGCTTTTTTTTTGGCCAGACATTAGTATGGCTTATATTTATCTTTTTTTTTTGGTTGGCTGATACCTTGCGTACGCAGCTGCCCCTGTTGGGAGACTCACCCCATAACCAGGTGCGCGACGTGGGTCGGTCCGGATTAGTCAGGGCCAAACCCTAGATACCGGATGGGATACAAAAAAAATAAAATATATATCAGTAAATTAGTATCAAACTAATTTATTGCTACTTTTGGCTACCAACAGCAATTAATTGAACATCAAAATAAGCTTACAGAAGACTTGAACATTGATTCTAACATGAAGCCGGTAATTCATGGGGATGCTAACGCTTCAGACTCGAAATCACCTCAAAACATAGAAGATGTAGCCGACATGTTGATGAAGTCTGCAGCTCTGAGTAAACCCAGATGAGGAAAATTTAACTGGTAACATGCCTCAATTGAAACATTAGAGGTCAGTATGAGAGTATCAATGACTCATCTTATAGTATAATGTTTAATGAAAGTCTGAATCAAACATAAATCTAAATCAGAATTCTACACGGGTTGAATTTCATGGAGAAGTCTAGCTGGTGTTTTTGATGTGGAATGGTATTTGGAATAGTTATGTGTTATATGTGAGTTTTCAGAAAGTTAAACCGATCGAAATGGTTCATCACCAAGATTCAAGGCATTGTTAATTGAGATTCTGGAAGAATTATAATTTAGTTGTGTCAATGTTATATTTTGTCATTTTAAGTTTAATGCCACCAATTTTCATTCTATGTTAATCTTTTTCACTGAATTTTGTACATCCCACCTTATACTCTGCAGTGCAGATTTTGAGGGTGAAGTTTTACTAGTAACTAGTACTCCTATGTACAGGCTATTTAAAAGAGTTTTCTTGACAAAGGTCATAATTTTGGTCAAAGAGATAGACCATTCAAGTTCAATATACCATGAGGAACTAGCTATACTAATATCATACTAGTGAACAAGATTTGTCTTCGTCAGTTCCATGCTTAATAAACACAACTGCCAATTGCCCTGCATTAATTAATGAACTAAAAATTTGAGAACATTAAAAAAAATGGAATCATGTTAGGAAATCGCAAAACAGAAGTATGGTGTTTCACACTCGATCAATTTTTTTTGGTTAACCAACGAGTGCTTGGTTCAAGTGGTTTGGCACTAATTCCCCTTAAAGTAAGGTCTCGGGTTCGAGTCCTGTGAATGGAGAAAACCATTGTTGGGAGAGCTTTACCCCCATAATGGGCCAACCCGGCTCGAACAAGGTTAACTTGGTTCTAATAACAGGTATGATTATGAACCCATTTCTCATTTTTTTTTTCCTTTTCATTTTTCTGTTTCTTTTTTTTTTCATTGCTTGAGTTCATAAACATGCTAGTTTTCTAATTTTCTCTGATATATATAAGCTTAATACAATGAATCCAAAGAAATGAGATTTGATCAAATGCATTACTAAGGTATATGGCTATATGCAACTGCAGCAAATTTCAGGGGAGGTTCCTTCTGATATTGGTAAGATGAAGAATTTCAGTGTGATAGATTTGAGTTCCAATAAAAACTGTCTGCAGAAATTGGAGAATTGCCACTTGTAGTCCTATATATCTCCCGGAACAAATTTTCGGGACAAATTCTGGGGGAACTTGACAGTGCCAAATGCTTACAGAATCTTGATTTGTCACACAACATCTTGTCAAACAATCTCAACAGCTTGAATGAACTGACCAGGTTCAACACATTTCAATCAACCCTTTCATTTCTGGCTTCCTAACATTGAGAAATTAGCAACGTTTGAAAAAGAGTCCTACTTGGGAAATCCACATATGCATTAGTATTTAAAGAGGAATGCTTGCAGAGGTTGTGGAAGAATTAGTATTTTGTTATAAGAAGTCAATGTTATATTTTACTATTTTGAGCTTAAAGCCAACATTTTTCATTCCATATTTTTCTTTTCCACTGAAGTTTGTACATTCCACTTATTCAAAGTAAAACTGCAACCAAATCAACAAAAGAAGATCAAGTACTAATTTGCTGACCTGATTTTAAAAGTAATTTACAACAAAATTGAGCAACAAAATTTAGGAAAACCATTTTCCTAAAGCTTATTCCATTTTCCTAAATCCAACATTTTTCATTCTATGTTTGTCTTTTCCACAGATTAATTTTGTACATTCTACTTATACTCTGCAAATATTTTGAAGGAGAAATTTTACTAGTATTATATTCAGACTATTTGCACTCTACGGGAAAAAAAAAACATTTTACAAATAGAAAATTGGCAATTAGGTGAAACATGTTATGAACAACTAAATATAGGTGAAACAAGTAGTTTCTCTTAGAACCGGAGTCACGAGATTCAAACAAGTTACTTCAAATTGCAGACCAACCAAATGTTTGCAGTCCTTCTGATCCTCTCATCATCCCCACTTGGAAAGATTTTGATGCATTTTTTTTTCACAGCCACTAAATGTCAAGCTCTCTAAATTAGATCTGCACTTCTTCATTGCTCGGGCAGGTTGGCATTGACATATTAGAGTCCAAATCGTCCAATCTAGAGATTAAACACATGCTACAGCCAAACTGAACCCTTCTCTGAATAGAAAAGAATAGCAAATAGATTTTGAAAGTAAGACACTGAATTCTTTCCCATTTCACAAGGAAATATTGATCAACATAAGCAAGTTCTATGATATTATCTAAATGTTAAACATCTATCATATGAAGACAACATAAAGCAGCTGCATGCTTTATATGTACTAATAGCTTAGGAATCTCTTTTTGAGAAGTAAAAAGAAATGTGTAAGGTATTAGAATATATATAGCATGCAGCTTAGGAATTTCTGATTTCTCCTTCTGATCGCTGATATACTGAGACTTGTAACCAAAATCAAACTGTTGCGCCAAAAATCTCTTGGAAGAGTTTTTGCGAAAACTATTTAATGACAGCATGAGGGCGTGCCAGTCAATTTGCTGAAATTGACAAAGAAACTAGGTTTAAAAAGTAAAAGGGATCAGAGCGATTTGTGGGGACTGGATCAAAGTCACACCGAAGCATTTAAATCATCGATCCACTAGATTGACTTCCAAAAGGGTAACAAGAACAGGGGGAAAAGGACAATTCAATTGCCGTCTTTTCTAAAATAAACAAGAGATTTGTGTTTTAACGTCAGTAGACGAGATTGAACAAGAGATTGTTGAAGAACGAGTAAGAACTCGTGATGAACAAGAGTAAAAAGGCGTGGAGCCAGATAGTATATAAGCGCGGAGCTTAGTTTTTTGCACGTAGCAAGTTGTGAGACCGGAATTTGATTTCTGAAGCTTGGAACTGGTTCCTTTATATAGGGGGCGGCATGGGACTTAAAACTGGCGGGTTTTACTTGCTGAGGAAGGCATTTTGCTTGCTGAGGAAGGCGAACTCTTCTGATTGGTCGGAGAAAACTTCCAGGAAGTTGCAGTGAAGTTTCCTTCTCCTTCTAGATGCTGCATCAGGTGATAGGAGGATGAGGAGAAGGGTGTGAGGCGTCCCTCATAATGATATAGGCGACTTCCCCCTCATAGTACCTAGGTAGCATGAGGTACTAGGTAGTATGAGGTGATAGGCTGCATCTGCTATATCAGGTGTAGTCCTTGTTGCCTCCAATAAGTTGAAACTACTAAATTGGCTGAGAGGTGACCATGGATCATGAGATATATCACCTAGGCCATGAAATCCCTCATACTTAGCCATATTTAGGCCTTCCAAGGACGAAAATACCCTTTCACTAAGAATTATGGCTATACCAGGGTGATAAAGCCACTGTGCTTAACTGAAGAAGATGTAAAAGTTACAAACGAATTGAGCTCAAACTTTAGCAGTAGGGTTCGTATATCAGACAGACATAGACTATGGTTAAAATCTTGGCTTGATCTGAGCCTTCCTTCATAGTAAACCGAGCTTCTCACCTTAAACTGTCCTTAAATGAAAAACTAGCATAAGTTTTTTATTCTAAGTCTGAATGAGCTGAAATTTTGCCAAGGGTCTTAGAATATCCACATGAGACTATGGAAAAAATTCTAAGTAAAACCGAACTCTCTAGCATAGAGAAGTTGGTTTGACTCCTCAAACTGTCCTTAACTGAAAAACTAGCATAAGTTTTTCATTCTAAGTCCAACGAAGCTGATTTTCCACCAGTAGACTTAGATTATCACCATAAAGCTATGGGGAAAATTCTAAGTAAAACCGAACTCTCTAGCATAGAGAAGTTGGTTTGACTCCTCAAACTGTCCTTAACTGAAAAACTAGCATAATTTTTCATTCTAAGTCCAACGAAGCTGATTTTCCACCAGTAGACTTAGATTATCACCATAAAGCTATGGGAAAAATTCTAAGTAAAACTGAACTCTCTAGCATAGAGAAGTTGGTTTGACTCCTCAAACTGTCCTTAACTGAAAAACTAGAATAAGTTTTTCATACTAAGTTTGTTTGAGATGAGATTTCACCTAGATGACCTATGTATATCAAGGAACATCATGATAAAACCCCTCCTTGAAGCCGCACCCCCTAGGTAGTACTATTGCGTTTGACCTTGCCTTTTTGTCCTTAAATGAACAAAATGCAAGTTTGCCTCTCAGGGGAGTACTACTAGCTAGGGCGGCTTGACCACTATACTAGGGTGATCATGTACAAGGGTGGTGAGTGATAATATCTCACACCTCCCTTAATTCAGTAAGTGCTTCTCTTGCTGTTACTCTCTTACTCTCTGCCTCCTCAGTACAAGGGATGAGGAGACTACATCCTATGACTATTATAGTCATAGGGCGGCCTTCCCTAGGTATGAGACAGACTTAGATTATTTTATCCCATGATATATCTCCCACATGTATGGTCAGGTAGCATACAACTCCCTTCTTTACTCTTTGCCTGAGGTATCAGGTTGCTGTATCTAATGAAGCTGCACCTTTGAGACTTGCTGTACCACATCCTGTATAGGTAGGGGCGCCACATAGGGAGTAATTAATGATAATTATTCCAAAAATAATTATTATTAATTAATTTAATTATTAATTTTGGCCTTTATTCATTAATTGCAAGATTTTCTCCTAATCCTGTCAGAATTAGGGTGGTGCAGAAACTAAGTTTCATCAGGATTTTTGATCAAATCTTGACCACTCATCTTGATCTAATATATGCAAAGATCAATTTACCCTCAATTGTAAATTGAGGTATAAACACAAACATTTTGCAGATTCTTGAAAGCTGGTAATTTGTTACAAGTACAGAGAAAAAAAAATTAGGGCTTGAAAGGGGAAAGGAAATTGTAGAAGCATAAGGGGAAAAGAAGAACAAAGAAAGAAAGGTCCTGACTTCTTAGTTTGAGAGTTAGTTATTATTGTTGTATTGTCCTTCCTCCAAAAGTTCTACGTAAATTAGGAAAAATTTTATATGGACAAAAAGAGAGAAGCCAAAAGAAATCTAAAGTTAAGATTTAAGAGAGAACACAAAAAAACTAATGGCAATTTTTTTTCTTCAGAAAAATTATTTGAGCTAATAATAGAGGCAAAGCTTCTATGTCAACAATTATACCAAAAATAAAACTAATTTATAAAGGGAAACCATTTTCTCCTTTTATGTAGTTTCAATCATTGATACCAGGATCGGTCCTCCGTCCTCACCCCTGGAACCGCGATCACGTTCGTGCGATCCGGATCGCAGGGCTTTTGCTATTTTGTTAAATGTTGAGTCTGACTTGGTCAAGTGATAAGAACATTCGGTTTAAACAACCATTAAATTAGATACTATGAGTCTAGGATTTAATAACATAGTAGTAATTTGTACCAAAAAAAATAACATAGTGGTAATATTTTGACTCTGCTAGCTAGCTATAGCCTATACCATTATCAAAAAAAAAAAAAAAAAGCAATACTACTTTTCCAATTAAAAGGAAATAACAGTTTTCAAAATTAGTAAAAGAAAAAGACTCCAAAGGTATTAGAGTCTGATTGACGATTACTAATTAAAGTTTGTAGAATTATTTTATTTAATTTTGAAGGCCATATGAATAAATATAACAATTTAATTATATTAAACCTCTTAGGTTTGGCTTAAATCCTAAATAGGTGCCTGAACTTTCAAGAAAATCTCAATTAAGGACCCCAAAAGCTCATTTAAGTCCAACCGGTAGAGGGTGGTTCACACGCGTCGTTAAGTTGACGGAAACCGTTAGTTTAAAAAAAAAACATTTTTTCTTTTTTCACATGTCATCTTTTAATTGGTTCATGTGCTTTTTTATGGCACGTGTAGCACACTCTCAGTCAAATTTAACGGATTAGACTTATTTGGCCCTACTCTAAAAGTGCAAGCCCTTATTTGACCTTTTATTTAGTTGGGGTCCTTATTTGAGATTTTTCTAAAAGTTCAGGCCCCTATTTGAGATTTCAAGTCTTATTTTTAACACAAATTTCCTTTTCTGTCCAAAAAAATATTTTATAGAAACTTCACTTTAATAACTTTGACAGTTTCATTCAACAGCTTCTACTATGTATCATTCCTTTTTCTCAAGATCTCGGGTTCGAGTATTAAGAATGGCAAAAATAGATGTATCATTCCTTTTTATCTCGGGTTCAGGTATTATAAATGGTGAAAATAGAGATCCGACATGGCTCGACTCTGAAATAGTTAGGGCCCAATCAGTGGTGTAGCAGGATTTCGGCTAAGAGGGATCAGATGATTTATAAACTTCTATTGTAATTTACTCTAAAGTTGATTTAGCATCTGTGTGTATAGATAATAAAACCTCTTTTTAGCTCAAAAGCAAAAAGCAATATAGCAACATTAAGCAGAAAACCTCTTTCTATGTGCAAATTTGATCGGCCTTTCAATGTTCATGGTTTAGGTAAGATATCCAAGTATGTATAAACGCCAAGAATCTTTGAAGTTTTACCAAGCAACAATTCATTTGTTACTTTCATTAAGGATCAGGCGATCCGCATTTTAGTTTTGCAAATAGAAAATTGGCAATTAGGCGATTCTAAAATGGCCGGGGAATCCAGAGTGACTTCATCACTTAATTTATATAGTAGTTTTCTAGCTACTAGGTATTTAGTAATTAGTACCAAAACATAAGCATTATTATTTGTTGGAGGGAAAAGTGGTGCAATTATAAGTACAATGGAAGAAAAGAAATTACAGCTACATAATTATATTTATAATCTGCAATTGCTAGCCAGACTCCATTATATCACTTTGTTGAGTCTCAGTCCTATAACCAAACCCTTTTCTAGCTACTAGTATTTAGTACCAAAACATAAGCATTTGTTCTTTAAATCTAACTTGATATTTCATTATTAAGTCATTGTTCTCTCCAAATTCTGGTTCTACTGGCCTTTTTCCTCTGACCAATTCCATCAAGATGACTCGGAAGCTGTAAACATCACTCTTGTCATTTATCTTGCATACTCTGCCAACAAAAGGATAATCAAATTTAAATGTTATCAAAACATAAGAACCATTTTCTCACACCACAATCTGCAAAAATGGAATAAGCTTAATTTAGGAAAACCATTTTCTCATTCACAACATGCAGCTTCCTCAAACCTTAAGTTGCTAACAATATTCATTTTGTTCTATTCAAATTGCACAACTCTAAACATGTTATGAACATGTAAATATAGGTGAAACAAGTAGTTGCTCTTAAAACCAGAGTCTCAAAAGCTGTGTGTTCCCAGATCAAACAACAAGTTACTTCTAATTGCAGATCTTCTGGGAACACAGCTTGTGTGACTCAGGTAAGAAGAACTATTTGTTTGTTTCAATTCGGTTCTGCGTTGATATATACCATGTAGAGAAGAAATTAAGGGTTAAAAGAAGGAAAAGGAATTGCAGAAGCAGAAGGGGAGGGGGGGAAGAATACAGAGAAAGAAAGGTCCTGAGTGTGAGAGTTATAGTTATTATTAAAACATATATAATGAGTAATATATAGAAAAAAAATTCAACAAATTAAATGAGAAATATCATATCTGCGGAATTAGTTGGAGAGATAATATTGCGGGAAAGGAAAGAGCGAGATTTGGGGATGGAGAAGATAGATGGCGGGTCTTTTGCTATTTTGTTTAAAGTTGAGTCTGACTTGCTCAAGTGATCCTAACAACATTCAGTTTCAACAACCATTAAAGTTGGTTGTGAGCAAGGTTTATCCACAATAAGCTAGTACTTAAAATTCATGACAAACCAATTACTTAATAGAGTCATAAGAGTGGGTGATGTAAAGGTTTATCCACAATAAGCTAGCACTTAAAATTCATGACAAACCAATTAAGTAATAATTCTCATTACTTAATACAGTTTTGACAATTAGAGGTTCAAAGAGACACCTGGTCAAACAAAATGATCCTATAAAATTCAGGATCAAAAAATCTTTTATTACTTGGCGATCCTGGTCCCCCATGAAGAAACACACAAAAGGATAATCAAATTTATGCAGCAATGTTATTATTGTAAAAGTAACAGTGAATAAAGCAAAAAACATAAGAACCATGCATGTGATATGATTTCATGTCCCATGCATGACCCTTGTTGCCTTAACATCCTAGCTAGTGACATAATATAAGCACGATATAATATTCCAGCTATGAAACATTCAAATGCGCAAGCAACAAAGCGGTCAGTGCTAGCATTAGCACTGCTTGTTTTGTTGCCCGCGCTTCTGAACCATCTCTGAAGAAATCTCCCTACCCCATTTGTTTAGTTTAATTGGGAAAAAAAAAAAGTTACTTCAAACAAGTTAAATATAATATAGGTGAAACGAGTAGTTTCTCTTAGAACCGGAGTCACACCAATCAATATCATTGATACTTATTTTACTAGATGTATGGCACTCACTTTGTGAGTGTAGAAATAAAAAGATAGTTTATAATAGTTTTCTTTTATGGTACATTTAAATTGGTAGTTTTTTTAATTGATATAAATAAAAATTAATTATTATATATATATATATATATCTTTGGTGGTTTAGTTTCAAATGGGTAGTTTTTAATCTTTTAAAATCTGAGTTTGTATCCGAGTCAACTCGTGACACAAACTCATGACTTCACATCATAATTAGTATAGATAGTAATAAAATTTTAAGCTTTTTCATCGTATTTAACCATTACGTTCCTCACCCCCTGGAATCACGATCCGGATGGCGGGTCTTTTGCTATTTTGTTAAAAGTTGGGTCTGACTTGGTCAAGTGATCCTAACAACATACAGTTTTAACAATCATTAAATACTAGTTCATGATTAATATAAAATATAATTAGGTTAGAACCCGTGCGTTGCATTGGGATTAGTTCAAATTTTAAAATAAATATTTAAAATTATAATTTATTTTATGAATAATTCATTAATTACATAATATTTGAATTTTAATTAGCAGCAAACTTGATAAAGAATGAACGATATTTTGTAATGAAAGTTTAGTTACATTGCAATATGCCATCAGGCATTTGGCTACTGGATTCTTAGTTCCAGCCTATTCAGATCATGAGGTCTTGGGTTCAACTCTCACGAAATGTGAGTTTGTTTGTAATTTGTTTATTTATTTGTTAGATAGGTAGTTTATGTTTGAGCATAGAGATTTATTTAAAATTGTAATTAGATGGGGAAGGGGTTTGTTGGCTCATAGATTAGCGTTTCGGTAATGTAGCTAATCATGTAGCGGTGTACGGGTATTCCTGTGCGTTTTTAATCCCAATTTCTTTAAGAAATGAAAATGATTCTTATCTAAAAAAAAAAAGTTACATTGCAATATAATTAAATGAAAAAAGTATTACTAAATCTTTATTTTACCCATACTTTGAATTGTAAACTTTTCAACACATATTTTTTTAAAAATCAAATTTTACATTCTTTTTATAAATAATGGTCAAACATTGGGGTTGGTTGACCAAGATTAGACATCTAATTAGAGACAGAGGGAGTATAATTTTCATTTAATAAAAAAAATGTCACCACAATTTCTTAGGACTTCATATAAATTTAGTAACCTCTCATCCTTAAAAATTTATGCAACTTTTTTAATTACCACTTCTTACTTTTAAAAATTAATAATAAAGATAATAGGTTGACCACAAGTATGAATTTGAAGTATTAATAATTGAAAAATATATTGTTATTTCTTATACTAATTTCTCCTATTATCGTTTCATATATATCCTTTTAATTTATTCATAATTTGATAAATTAATTAATTAACTCTTCATGAATTGTTAATTAGGCTGGTTTGACTTTGTAAATAAAATATGCCATGTAAATGGAAGAAAATGGTGAGTTATTATTATCCCTAAAGTTGAGATAATTTGGTCGAGGTATTACCCTAATATTTTATTTTTAAAATTTTCCTTTAATTAATTATTCCATCAAATTAACTCCATTCAAACTTATAATTTAGCCTTTAAACTAAACCTATATATTATTTCTCTACCTTATTAGGTAAATTAGGAAGAAAAAAAAATCTTAATGTAAAGTAAAATAAAAAGATTGAATTTAATATTAGTGAAAATGAATATTTAAAACTAAAAATTTAAATGAATTGAAAGATTTACGGTAGCGAATTGGCATATAAAGTAAATAAATATGAAAATATCATTATCGGAAATTCATTAATACTTATTAATCTAGATTTTAAAAAATCAAATCAAATCACTTTATATAGTCTTTCTTATAGGATTATTATACAATACACTTTTTAGTGTAAATTTTACACTCCTAAGCGGGTTAAAAAGTTGACACATACCCCATTTCATAATCAATTAAATATTTAATATTAATACATATTCCTTAAGAAATTTGGATCTAGAAAAAAGTCTCTCCAGAGCAAGTCTCTGTGAGGGGGTTCTGAGTCTTGCTGTGTGCAAGTCCGAGTTGGTTTCTCTAGTGCGGTGTGTTTGTTCGAGTTAAGAGTTTCTGGTTTTCTAGTTTTTGCAGGGTTAGATCGGTTTAATTTTGTAATTCCCTAAGGTTTTGGTGCGAGGAGAGATGGCGGATGAGTTGTCTCAGAAGTATAGTCAGTTGGTGTTGACGGCGGATGAAGAGGATTTCGTGAGTGATGATGAATCGGAAGCTTTGGAAAAGGATAGTTCGGAGGCCTATTGGATGGTCGGAAAACTGTTGACGGTGAGGCCATTTAACAAACAGGCAATGATTAGGACCTTGAAGCAAGTTTGGAAACTGTACAAGGAATTTGCAATTGTTGTTTTGGATGAGAACCTGTTTCTCTTCAAATTTGCTTCGGAGGCAGATCGCGATCGGGTCATTGAGGGATCCCCTTGGTCATTCGATAAGCATTTACTTGTGTTTGCAGTTTATGATGGAAATCTATGTCCTGAAGATTATAAGTTTGATCGTGCTTTGTTTTGGATCCGGGTATATGATCTTCCGTTTGGTAAAAGGACTCTTGAGATGGCTGCGAAGATAGGGCGGAAATTTGGAAAGCTTATTGCAGTGGATCCATCTTTAGACATGGAAGGTTGGTCTCGTTTTCTACGAGTCTGAGTTGAAATTGATATCAGAAAGCCTCTTAGGCGCACTATAAGGATTGGTAACCCAAGTTCTGAAAAGCGGGGATCTCTGAAATATGAACGCCTACCGGAGTTCTGTTTTTCTTGTGGCTTATTGGGACATTATTCCATTGATTGTGAGCATGAAGCGGTGGATGCAGGAACCAGCGATGATCCTCCATATGGTGAATGGTTGCGAGCTTCCCCGTTGAAGCAGCGGTTGTCGGGCTCGGGGTCTACGGTTGCACCACGATCTGAAGTAGCTTTGGTTCGAAGGGACTTTGCGGTGAACTATGATAAAGAGAGTGGCTGTCGGAGGAAGTTATTCAAGGAGGAGATCGGTGATAGCAGCACAGGGAATCCGGTAAGGCTCAAAGATGGTAATAGTGTTTCTAATGGAAAGTTGCTAATTGGAGGAGGATTTTTAGGCGGAAATAAGGGAGAAGGTTTAAGTGTGGCTGAATCCTAATCAGAGGAGGAATTTGTGCGTGAAACAGGGGATAGTCAAAGAGCTTTAATGGTGGTGAATGATCTGGAGAAGTTGGTCTTTGATTTAGCTGCAATAAAAGAAATTTCCTTGGAGGAAAAAGTGGAGACGGTTAAGAAGCCTAATGTGGCTAAATCTACGTTAGGTGAGAAAAGATTATGCTGGGCAATTTAAAAATCGGGGCTGATAAAAAGGATATCAGTTTGGGCCGTGAGTCAGTGGGCTTGGTGGTTAAAAAAAATTTGAAGAGAGGGGTTGACGATGAGTTAGGTCAATTTGGGCCTCTTGAGTCCAAACAAAAAATGGATGTTGATGAACCTATTAAGATTGCTACTTTTGAAAAATCAGGAGAAGTTTGTGTCTCAAGTTCTTATGGGGGCGCAACAACTACTGGGAACAAGTCGCCTACAGGTCGAAAGAAAGGTAAAGTATTGAGCTCGGGTTCTTGGAAAAAGAAAATGAGAAGCAGTTGTGGTAATGGCGGTAATGGAAGCATGGTAAACTCCTTAGGGGAAAAAATTGAGTACCGCTATTAATAATGGCTTAATGGATATGGAGGCTACAGTTGGTGGTAAGACGTCTGCTGTAGTTTCTCTGGCTTCTATTGATGAAACGGCGGAGGCTGATGGTCAGCCCCGCCGACAGCCATGATAGGCGTTGCCTGGAACTGCCGTGGGCTTGGGAACCCACGTGCAGAGAGAGCTCTTCGAGAGCTTATCCGTAAAGAGAAACCCAATGTTATCTTTCTTATGGAGACTAAGCTTCCCGATGGTAGTTTGGATAGAATTAGGCGTAGTTGTAAGATGTCTTCTTGTTTTGGTGTTAGTGCTATTGGTAGAAGTGGTGGTTTGGCTATGATGTGGGATGATTCACTTGATTTGCAATTGACTAGTTTCTCGCAAAACCATATTGATATGCTTGTGGATGATCGTCGGGGAACGGCAAAGTGGCGGTTAACTGGTTTATATGGTGAGCCGAATGTATCACTACGACATAGATCTTGGGCCCTCCTTCGACAGCTTGCTACTCATCCGGAGAAAGCATGGTTTTGCTTTGGTGATTTTAATGAAATTTTGTGGCAGGCAGAAAAGGATGGAGGCAAACTACGATCAGACAACCAAATGGAGGAATTTCGTGAGGCTTTGGCCGATTGTGGGTTGCAAGATTTGGGCTTTCATGGTAATATTTTCACGTGGAAAAAGAAGTGTCGAGGTGGGCAGCTTGTTCGAGAACGTTTAGACCGTGGAGTGGCAACTTCGGAATGGATGATTCGCTTTCAAAATGCTCGAATTTCCCACTTAGTGGCTACCATTTCTGATCATTCTCCCATCATGTTACAAACCGAAGTGAGTAGGAGGAAAAGAAGGAATAAACAGCCTAAGCGATGTAAAAGAGAATATTTTGAGAAGGGTTGGTGTAATGAAGCAGATTGTGAAGATTTAATTCTAAATGAATGGGAATTTTCTAATGGGTTGGAGTTGTTGCTTCAAATTGAAAGCCTTCGAAAGTCCCTACATGGGAACTATGCAAAGAAATTCTCAATGCTACGTGATTGACGAGCTTTCTGGGCATTTAAAGAAGTTAAGTGACGTGGCTAATAGTGATGAAGATGGGTAGCGTGAGAGTGAGTTGAGGGAGGAAATCAATAAATTATTAGAAGAGGAAGAAACGTTTTGGATGCAGAGGTCAAGAACCAATTGGCTGAAAGATGGGGATCGTAACACTGCTTTCTTCCATGGGCAAGCCTCCAAGCGTAAGAAGAAGAATTTTATAGGGAATTAGTGGGTGAGGATGGTAGGAAGACTGATGATCCTGCAGAAATTCAGGAAATTGCTTCTAGCTATTTTATGAAACTCTTTAGCTCGAATGGCTCAACGCACTATGAAGAAATCCTGGATATTGTTCAACCTTCAATTACAGCTGAGATGAATGAACATCTTCTTACAGAGTTCTCTGCCGAGGAGATTCTTGCAGCCCTCAAACAAATGCACCCTACCAAAGCTCCTGGTCCTGATGGTATGCCTGCTTTTTTCTTTCAAAAGTTTTGGCATATTGTTGGCTATGAAGTAACTAGGTTTTGTCTTGATTTTTTTCATGGTAGATTAGATTTATCTTCTGTTAATAAAACTCTCATTGTGTTAATCCCAAAAGTTGATACCCCTACAAATATGACCCAATTTAGACCTATTAGTCTTTGTAATGTTCTTTATAAGATTATTTCAAAGGTCTTAGTTAATAGGATAAAAACTATTCTCCCTGTCTGTATAAGTGAATCTCAGAGTGCTTTCGTACCTGGGAGACTAATTACTGATAATGTTTTAGTGGCTTTTGAGTTGTTACATGCTTTAAAGCACAGGAAATATGGAAAACAAGGCTACTTTGCACTTAAATTGGACATGAACAAAGCTTATGATAGAGTTGAATGGAATTTTTTGGATGCTATTATGCTCAGGATGGGGTATGCTGCACGCTGGGTTGATATGATAATGAAATGTGTTCGGTCAGTTACATTTTCTGTTGTGGTTAATGGGAATATCACAGATGAATTTAGGCCTGGGAGGGGTTTGAGACAAGGTGATCCTTTGTCACCGTATCTGTTCCTGATGTGTACTGAAGGTCTATCTGCTCTTTTGTCAAAAGGAAAACAGGTGGATTGCTAAGTGGAGTTGCTGCTTCTCAACGTGGACCTCGAGTGAGTCACCTTTTCTTTGCTGATGACAGTTTACTATTTTGGAAAACGAATAGTGCTGAGAGCAAGCAGGTGAAAGACTATCTAAGGATTTATGAGGATTGCTCGGGTCAGAAAGTCAATTTTGAGAAATCAGTTGTTTTATTCAGCAATAACACAAATCAAGCTATTCGAGATGAAGTGAGAGCGGTCTTTGGAGTAAGCGAGCACAATATTATAGAGAAATATTTGGGTTTTCCCACTTTGGTTGGTCGTAACAAAAGATCTACCTTCAATTGGATCAAAGAGCGGATAGCAAAAAAGATTGGGAGCTGGAATATTAGATGGTTGTCTCAAGGAGGAAGAGAAGTTATGATTAAGTCTGTACTGTAAGCCATACCCACCTATGCTATGAATGTGTTTGCATTTCCCCAAAACTTGTGTCATGACATTGATAGTATGATCAATCGTTTATGGTGGAAGCAGAGTTTAGATAAGAGGCCAATTTACTGGGTAGCCTGGAAGAAATTGTGCAACGCTAAGGACTTTGGTGGACTTGGTTTTCGTGATATGGAAGATTTTAATACTGCTTTATTAGCAAAACAGGGATCGCGATTGATCCATAATCCGGACAGTCTAATTGCTCGAATTCTTAAAGCAAGATATTACCCCCGTAGCACTTTTTTGGAAGCAAAAACAGGTTGGTCTCCATCGTTTACTTGGCGTAGTTTAATCAAGGGAAGAGAGCTATTAAGGCATGGTTTGCAATGGTGCATCGGAGATGGGCGGCAGGTTCGGGTGTTCCATGATAAATGGATCCAAAAACTCCAGGATCACGTGCCTAAATCTGGGCTTGATTCATTGCCTAGTGATATGCCTGTTTCGGAATTGATTATTGACAATGGGGGTTGTTGGAATTATGACTTAATTATGCAATCCTTTGATGAACATGAGGCTGAAGCTATTTTGCAGGTTCCTTTGAGTATTCGGTTGGTGCGGGATTTATTGATCTGGAAATTTGATAATAGAGGGCAATATACTACCAGGTCAGGCTATAGGGCTCTTCGTAATTTGCATAATGAGGGGGTTGGTATTTTAGATGATCCAAAGGCTGATAAAGCAGAACTTAGGCATATATGGAGTGCTGAAGTACCACCCAAAGTAAAAATTTTTAGTTGGAGACTTTTCCATAATGCTCTTCCTATTATGGACAATCTTTTTATTCGAGGAATGGAAGTGGATCGCAATTGTCCTAGATGTAAGCTAGAAGCTGGAACTAGTCTTCATGTTTTAAAGCAATGTACTTTTGCAGCAGAGGTATGGTCTCATGTTTGGGGGTTTTTCATTCATGATAACTCAATTCCTCATGATGATGATCCGGACCAAGAGGAAAGGAATCTCGACTCCAATCCTTATTGGTACCCGATTGTTTTAATTACCACATGGGCTATATGGCATGCAAGAAATATTTTGGTATTTGAGGATGCAGGTACAAGGCCGTTTGATACTGCTTCTTTTGCTTACTCATATGCAAAGGAGTTTGCTCGATGTCGGGATGTAGCAGCAATCAAACAGCCACGGATTGTCCCCAAATGGAAGCCTCCATTCGGCTCTCTGGTGAAAGTAAATTTCGATGGTGCATTTAACTTGACTGGTTGTTCTAGTGGCTATGGTATTGTTGCACGGAACTCAGCGGGACTACCTCTCGGTGCATTGGCAGGCAGGATGCTCCATGTTTCTGATCCTCTACTTGCCGAATGCTATGCTGTTCTCCGAGCTCTTTCTTGGGCAAGGGAAATGGGATTTCATGAAGTGGTTTTTGAAGGGGATGCTTTATGCCTCATACAGAAATTAAATTCTCCAGCTACTGATTTTTCTTATGTGTGTGCCTTACTTCAAGACGTTAGGTACTTGAAGACCTCCTTTGATTTGTGCTCTTTTCAATATATTGGAAGACAAGGCAATGGTGTTGCTCATGACCTTGTTAGATTTGGATTATCTATAGATGAAGAACTTGTATGGGTAGAGAACTTGCCTTCTTGGCTTGATAATGCTCTACAAACTGATTGTACAATCTCTTTATCTTAATGAATAATCCGATTTTATCTCAATACATATTCCTTAAGGGACACATTTCAATCTTTAAACCCTGCACATGCAATCTGCTAAATTCGACTAACGGTGTATAGTATAATTTTTCTTATAAGATTATTATACAATCCACTGTCAGCGTAAATTTTGGACTCCATAAGCGGGTTAAGAAGTTGACATATACCCAATTTCATAATTAATTCAATATTTAATATTAATACATATTCCCTAAGGGGACACATGTCAACCCTTAAACCCCGCACGTGCAGTTTGCTAAAATCCACCGACGGTGTATTATATAATTTTTTTATATGATTATTATACAACACGCTGTCAGTGTAAATTTTAAACTCTATAAGCAGGTTAAGAAGTTGACACATACCTCATTTCATCATCAATTAAATAGATAATATTACATATTCCTTAAAGGAACACATGTCAACCCTTAAACCCGGCACGTGCAGTCTGCTAAACTCCACTTACGGTGTATAATATAACTTTTCTTATAAGATTATTATACAATAAACTTTCAGTGTAAATTTTGGACTCCATAAGCGGGTTAAAAAGTTGACACATACCTCATTTCATAAGTAATTAAATATTTAATATTAATACATATTTCTTAAGGGGCCACATGTCAACCCTTAAACCCCGGGACGTCTAGTCTGCTAAACTCGACTGACGGTGTATAATATAATTTTTCTTATAGGATTATTATGCAATACACATTTAGTGTAAATTTTGGACTCCATAAGCAGGTTAAGAAGTTGACAGATACCTCATTTCATATTTAATAAAATATTTAACTTTAATACATATTCCCTAAGGGGACTGATCGGTCGTTGAACAAATCACAAAATAAATCCCCACAAACCAATAACTACTAGCTAGGGCAAGTAGGGGTCGAATCCACAGAGAAGGTAGGAGCAAATCAAAGCCAAATTACGCAAAAGAAAATCTTACCAAAGGGGATTTTTTATAGGTTTTCAAAATAGGTAAACTAAATTAGAAAACAATTATATAAATCTAAACTAATGACTAAGAAAACAAATTAAGAGAAATAATTAATTAAAAGCATACTTCTTCTCCTTTAGGTAATTATTTTGATCAAGTGAATCATAGATCATAGACACAAAGCGTAAATTTGACTTAAATTGCAATCAATTAAGAATCATAAATCATCCCAAATCGGTATATAGCCTAAGACGTAGACATCAACTTTTATTGAAACAAAGTAATCCTCTTAATATCTTAAACAACTCCATTTGAATAATTGGTATAGGAGAGGAATTCTCGACCCTCCAACATGCTAAGAAGATTAACCCGCATCTCGCTGACAATTAACCTCTAATGTTCTGATTCAGGTTTCACCCCTTTCTAGAACAAACATTAGGTTTTATTAATCCACATGCATGATAAATCAATACCAAACTTGCCTATGTCAATTTCCATCTCGGCCTAAAGATTTCAACAAGCTTTGATATCCCATTGAACCTATGACTCCTAGAATTACAATTGTTACTTGGACCAACTTTAACTTGACTCAAGCTACTTGAATCTAACTATAGCATTCATAAATCTCAAGATATGTTGTACACCAAATCAATCAAAATATGAACACATAAGATGAAGCACAGAGATAAGAAACATATTCAAACAGAAAAAATCAAATTATTAAGAACAAAAAGTCTCACCATAGATTTATTGATAAAAAATACCTAAGGAAAAGAAGTATAAAGGTTTAACCTCTCATGAATTGGAGTTTCCAATCCATGAGAGATTGAAAACTTACAAACCGAAGAGGAAAAGAGGAGGAGGCGGCTGCCTCCTCTCCAAACCGCAACCCTAGAGAGAAAAAGAGATAAAAGTTGTGTTGTAAGTTGTTCTAGGTGTGTCCTAGGGTTTTAGACTTAAGAGGGTATTTATAGAGGTTGGCTTAGGGTTAATTTAGAGCTAAACAAACCCTAAGGACATGCTGGGCTGCTCTCCAAGTCTTCAAGCTAGTCCAAATAAGATTTTGGGCTTAATTGGATCAATCCCGCAAAACAGGCCCAAGACAGTTTCTGTCCGCTGACTTCAGGGGCATTTTCGTCCATGAAAACGTCCGAACTGGGTTTCGTCCAAAACACGAAAGTTGTAGATCTTGGAGTTAGCTTTCTAAGGGCTACTCATTTTCCTCAAACGGAGCTCTGGATCAAAAGTTATGTCCAAAATACAGAAAGGTCGCCAAATTTGGAAACTAATAGAGAAGCTTCAAGAGGAAGTGACACACGGTGGCATGCTTGGCGCGCGTGGAGTCATGCCCCGACTCCCCCTGGGCGCCCACAAGGTTGCGCTGAGCGCCCAGGTCGTTTGCTTCAGGCCCCAGGTCGGCAGCATCCATGTGGCTGCTGGGCGGCACCCCCGACTCTGGCTGGGCGCCCATGTCGCAAGCCTGGCGCCCCACCTGGTTTGTCTCAGGACCCATGTGCTCCAGTGCTTGTCCGCCACTTGACATGTCTTCTTGCCTTGAAACTCAACTTTGCTCCTTTGCTTCAAACTCTTGAAGATCAACCTTATGATGATAAAATTGACTCTTCAAGCTCTTCAATCACGATCATATTGGCTCCATTCTTCATCCAAATTGTCCTTGGAAAATATTTGTATTAATAATCATCAAAAAAGGCTCCAAAAAAGTACAAAATTGGTGATTTTGCACTTTTCTTCACTTTGGCACCTATAAACACAAATATACCAAATATAAGGCATAATCAAACATAAAATACCCTAAAAGCATAGGAAAATGACCATAAAAATATGCATAATTTTGGTCCGATCAGGGACACATGTCAACCCTTAAACCCTGCACGCGCAGTCTGCTAAACTCCACTAACGGTGTATTGTATAATTGTTCTTATAGGAATATTATACAATAAACTGTCAATGCAAATTTTGGAGTACTCCATAAGCGGGTTAAGAAGTTGACGCATACCCCATTTCATAATTAATTAAATATATTTAATATTAATACATATTCCCTAAGGGACACATGTCAACCCTTAAACCTCGCACGTGCAGTCTGCTAAACTCAACTGACGGTGTATAATATAATTTTTCTTATAGGATTATTATACAATACACTGTCAGTGTAGAATTTGGACTCCATAAGCGGGTTAAGAAGTTGACATATACCTCATTTTCATAAATTAATTAGATATTTAATATTAATACATCTTCCCTAAGGGGACACATGTCAACCCTTAAATTCCGCACGTGCAGTCCGCTAAAATCCACTTACGGTGTATTATATAATTTTTTCTTATAGAATTATTATACAACACGCTATCAGTGTAAATTTTTGACCCTATAAGTGGGTTAAGAACACACATACTCATTCATTCATATTATATATATATATATATATATATATACTACATATTATTTGAAAGATCCATGGAAGTTACCAAAGGCCCCTTTTGAGGATCGATGAGCAGGCTCCATTTGAACTTTTTTTGTCCTTTCTGTCTTTTCTCACTCGCCAAATTACTAAGAAGACCCTAAGTTAGTTTCTAACCAGTCTTGCCCTTGAGACCTTTTTTGTAATTATCTATTTCCTTTCACATAAATGTAAACGTTCATCATTAAAACACACTAAAACACATTAAAACATACTAATTGACAAAACATTCATCTTCATCATTGCACTCATTAAAACACACAAATTGACAAAACATTCGAAGACATTCTATTAGAAATGTTCCCAATAAATGGCAATCAAACGAAGTAGAGCAGGTGCCAGTTGCTTTTTTTTTCGCCTTCTTCAATTTAAAAAAAAATAATTGATCTCTTTTTTAAAAAATAGGTGAAGTCAAGGCCGAGGAACACGTGAATTAATCATCAATTTGTTTTTCAATAATGTAATTGCTCACTGACGGTGCATTGTATAATTGTTTTTATAGGATTATTATACAATACACTGTTAATGTAAATTTTGGACTCCATAAGCGGGTTAAGAAGTTGGCACATACTCCATTTCATAATTAATTAAATATTTGATATTAATACATATTCCCTAAGGGGACACATGTCAACCCTTAAATCCTGAACGTATAGTCTGCTAAAATCCACTGACGTGTATTGTATAATTTTTCTTATAGGATTATTATATAATACATTGTCAGTATAAATTTTGAACTCCATAAGCGGGTTAAAAAGTTGACACATATCCCATTTCATAATTAAATATTTAATATCAATACATATTCCCTAAGGGTACACATGTCAACCCTTAAAGTTAAACCTCACACGTGCAGTCTGCTAAACTCTACTGACGGTGTATTGTATAATTTTCTTCCCCCCTTTCTTTTTTATCTTCTTACTTACCCTAAACAACATCAATTAAAGAAAAATTATATTTATTAATTAATTAGGATACATTATTTCTTAACAATAGAGATAAG
>AWWV01016382.1:0-39020 GCA_001974805.1 Corchorus capsularis
CAATACACATTCAGTGTAAATTTTGGACTCCGTAAGCAGGTTAAGAAGTTGACACATACCTCATTTCATATTTAATAAAATATTTAATATTAATACATATTCCCTAAGGGGACACATGTCAACCCCTAAACCCTGCACGCGCAGCCTGCTAAACTCCACTAACGGTGTATTGTATAATTGTTCTTATAGAAATATTATACAATAAACTGTCAATGCAACTTTGGGACTCCATAAGCGGGTTAAGAAGTTGACACATACCCCATATCAGAATTAATTAAATTTATTTAATATTAATACATATCCCTTAAGGGGACACATGTCAACCCTTAAACCTCGCACGTGCAATCTGCTAAACTCGACTGACAGTGTATAGTATAATTTTTCTTATAGGATTATTATACAATACACATTCAATGTAAATTTTGGACTCAATAAGCGGGTTAAGAAGTTGACACATACCTCATTTCATAATTAATAAAATATTTAATATTAATACATATTCCCTAAGGGGACACATGTCAACCCTTAAACCCTGCACGTGCAGTCTGCTAAACTCCATTGACGGTATATTGTATAAATTTTTCTTATAGGATTATTATACAATACACTGTCAAGTAAATTTTGGACTCCATAAGCGGGTTCAGAAGTTGACATATATCTCATTTCATCATTAATTAAATATATAATATTAATACATATTCCCTAAGGGGACACATGTCAACCTTTAAACCCTGCACGTGCAGTCTGCTAAACTCCATTGACGGTGTATTGTATAATTTTTCTTATAGGATTATTATACAATACACTGTCAAAGTAAATTTTGAACTCCATAAGCGGGTTTAGAAGTTGACATATATCTCATGTCATCATTATTTAAATATATAATATTAATACATATTCCCTAAGGGGATGTCAATCCTTAAACCCTGGACGTGCAGTCTGCTAAACTCCAGTTACAGTGTATAATATAATTTTTCTTATAGGATTATTATACAATACACTGTCAGTGTAAAATTTGGACTCCATAAGCGGGTTAAGAAGTTGACATATACCCCATTTCATAATTAATTAGATATTTAATATTAATACATCTTCCCTAAGGGGACACATGTCAACCTTTAAATCCCGCACGTGCAATCAGCTAAAATCCACTTACGTTGTATTATATAATTTTTCTTATAGGATTATTATACAACACGCTGTCAGTGTAAATTTTTGGCTCTATAAATGGGTTAAGAACACACATACCTCATTTCATCATTAATTAAATCTATATACTACTGTAGACACCATAATTTCGCTTGTACCCTTCAAGTAAAATTGAATTGCTCCTTAAACTGCATTAGAAGTCACCTAGGGGCATTTTGGTCATTTTGTACCAGGGGCATTTTGGTCATTTTGAATTAGGGGCACTTCAGTCATTTTTAGTTCATTTCTAAATTAGCATGTTCTTTTTAGCGTATAAACTTGGGTAGATTGCATTGCATTCTAGGATCAAAACCCAAAATAAAAAATAATAATAATACTTCCTTCTTAATGGTCTTATATTGTCTTTTTAGATTGCATCTATAAATAGTACACCCAATTTGCTTTGGGCTTAGTGGTTCAAATCTTTCTTTTGCTTTTGGATTTTTATTTTGGGTCATAATTCATTTAAGTTCATTCCCTTTGGTCCCATTACAATAGATTAGAAGAAATAATTAGGTACATTTTCTCCTTCGAAAAAAGACAAAAAATGGAAATTTAATGAATTATAAAAGTTAGTTTTATCTCTTTCAATCATTTGCCTACATACAAAATACGAAACACAATAAAAAAAAAAAGAAAAAGAAGCCCATTTTCTTCATTTTTGCCAAATACAGAAACAATAGTAAAGTCCAATTTGCATTTACAAGTTACATTTACGAAGTCTAAATATAACAAATTCTTTGTCCAGACTTCGAGGACCTAGTGCTCTGGTAGAGAGAGACTCTTCCCTTGAGAAGTTCATTCCCTCATCTTCCCCCGATCTTTGTGCATCTCAAGCTCGTGTCTAACCCGACTTTCGGTGTGGTCATGTTACGGCCTTCATAGAATAGCACTAGAACATTACTTTGACATAAGCCATAAAGGAATTGCATTTGGTCGGGTAATTTAGAGTCAATTCAGCAAAAACAGGGCATTCATGCTAAGCAATATCTAGTCTAAATTCAGTGAGGATCAATACATCAGTACATGCTGCATTTAATTTGCTCTCAAATCTTAATTCAAACATGAGCTCAATTCTTTCAAAATTCTTTCAAACATCATAGCAAGCAGGAAATAAAAAGATAGGATATCAGGCTCAACAGAACATTCATCACAATTAGATTTAAGGGCAGTTTCTCTTTTGACCATTTCCTCAGTTTCAGCATACATCATCGAATCACATTCATTTCATATAAACACCAAAAAACAGAACATTCATAAGGCATTTTCAACATGCGTTCACTGCTAGCAAGCATTCTAAGTTCATGGTCAATTCATCAACTGCATTTAGCATAAATTAGCAGGCAGAATCAAATTCATAGGATTACAGGAAAATCAAAGACAAATTCAGAATGGCAAAAGACCAACTTAGCTCATTTAAGCATGGCCAATTCAACAAGCAGAATCCCAGAGCAGAGTAAGCAATAACAGGGCATTCTCAAACAATGAATGTTTAAGACATGAAGTAGACAAAAACCGGCAAGTGATACAATAAGGAAAATGGTACCATAGTCAGCCAAATAACAAGCAAATTCATCATGAGGCAGCCATACAAGATCAATTTCCAAGGCATTTGACAAGTCAACAGAAAGGTTAAAAAAAAAACAAACAAAGCAGTTTTTACAGGGAGGTGCAAGTTAGAGGTAATTTACACAGCAACACAATAACACAGCAATACAGCAGATGAATCCTCAAACTCAATCTCAATTAGTTACATTTTAGAGAAATTACCTGCCACCTTCCTTCGAATCTTTGTCCCTTGCCACCTCACCTCCCACACGTGCATATCAAATTCCACCGGAAAAGACAAATTTGGGGATGGTACTGAAACCGCCGGTATTGCCAATCCACACGGTTTTGGATCCTTTGAAATCACTTGCACACAAACAGACAAGAAGACAGAATTAGTAAAATTGATAAAAATACAGAAAATTGAGAGCCACTGGATGGAGAATAAACTTACGGCAGGGATTCAAGAGAGAGGGCGATATATATTGCATTTTTCATTGTGACAAAGGGGAGGAGTCTTTTGGTGCTAGGGTTTTAGGAGAGAGGAAAGCAAAAAAAGGTTTTAGAGAGGGGAAACACGTTTTTGACAGGAAAAAGTCTGAGGGTTTTTGAATAACAAAAAAAGAAAGGTTGAAGGTGTTAGAGGGAGGACAATTTGGAGTAAGAAGCGGAGGTTTTTTTTTAGAAGGAGAAAAAGGTAGAGAGTTTTGGAGAGAAAGACACTGAAAATTGGGGATTTTTGGTTATGACGGGTTTTCCTTAAATCAAGAGATGTATTAGGAAGAGGAGAGGTAGCAGGTGAAGCTATGTGGGAATAGAAACTGCAGCCGGGATTTGGAGCTTTAGGTGTCGGTATAGGATAGTTTTGGGGCTTTTAAGTTCTAAGCATTATCTCAAAGAATCAAACGGTGAAAAGAGGGAGCAAACGGAGGGTAACCACATACCTGAAAACAAGGCTGATCTGATGGTGGGCGGTGGAGATCGGAGGAGCTGAAGCCGGCTCAGTTTGAGGCTATTCGGGGCGCTTCGAGGCACTGTTTCAGAAAACTAGAACCAGATTTGGAACGAGGAAGGAAAAAGGATAAATCTGGTGAGTTTGAGTTTCATATGAGCTCTGACGAGGGCCCGGCGCGGTGGTCTAGGGCGGCATCGACGGTGGAGGTAAAATCCATGGTGGAGGGGAGGCGACGCAAGGAGAAGAGGAGAAGAAGGCTTTGGAAAGAGAAGAAAAAGTTAGGTTTTATACCAAACCCTAAGCTCCAACCCATGACCTGATCGGGTCGGCCCATATTCGATTGGGTAATCTCTACCTTTGGGTTTTTTAGTTCCTTTTTATGATTTATGATTTGGGCTTTACATTATGTACTTAGTCTTGTGTATTTAGGTCCAGTTTAGTGTATGTTTTAGGTTCAAATGATTAATCTAGGGTTTAATGTGTCGGCAAATTTAGGAGGTTAGTCTAATTCTCCAATAATTGAGTAGGTTTCATTTAATTTAGTAATTTAGCTTAAATCTTAGTAATTACTAAAAAATGAAAAAAAGTCATAAAAAGAAAGAAAAAGGTTAGAATTAATTAGCTCATAGTTTTCATAATTAATCCAAAATAAAGTAGGTCTAATTACTTCAATCCCATTTGCATTCATGTTTACTTTTAGATAAATAAATCGTTGCAAAATATTATTGTCATGTGAGTTGAAAAAATATAGCTTGGAATATAGTGAAGTTGCTTGAGCCTAAATTTGAGATTGGGTCCTTAAGATTAAGAGTGAAAAGATTTAGAATTTAAGTTGCCTTTCTTTTAGTAATTAGTAAAGATTAGAATTTATGAATATTGGTAATTGGGCTTTAGAGTTCTCTCTTGGGCCTTATCATTTAAGTGGACCTTGTTATTTTGTCTATTATTTTGAGCTTTGCCTTGACTATCATTGGGTCTTTGTTTTCTTCTATTTGGGCTTTGTGCTTTGAGTTTAAGGGCTCAATGGTTTAATCAATATAGGTTTAATGAAATAAGTTTTGAACTTAGGAAATAAGTAGGTTTCATGTGCATTCATGTTTACTCCATATTTATGCTTCTTTATGTTACTAATTATGTCATGACATGCTTTTTAAATTTCCTTAAATATTGTTGATGTCATGCTCGTTTGAAAAAGTAAATGGATTTCGATGATGAAATAATCAGTTGAAATGTTGACAGTGTTGTCCATTTTAACCCGAATTTCCTAGGCTTGAGGTATTTATTTGGGGTCTTACCAATCAAGTGGAAGGTGCCCAAATGATGCCTCTCGTATAACCACTTGGTAAAAATTGCATTTTAACAGAACTTCATGCATCATGTGCATCCATGCATTTAAGAGTCTAATGTATCAATAAATTAAGAATCATAGAAGAAAAATATAAAAAGAAAAAAAGGAGAATGGGGTCAGTCAGAGAAGTACAAGGGTAATCGGTAATTCAATCCATAGTAAATTGGTAATCAGTAATCAGTAAAAAGAGTAAGAAACAGTATTCAGTAAAAAGAGTAAGAAAATAGTCATCAGTAAAAGGAGTAGAAAACAATATCCAGTAAAAAGAGTAAGAAAAGAGCAATAATAATAAAAAAAGAGTAATTGAAATCAGTAAGAAGTCAAATTGTAATCAGTAAAATGTGAAAAGGCAATCAGTAAAGAATAAAATGGTAAAAAGTAATGGTGATCAGTAAAGAGTAAAGAGTAATCAGTAAAAAAATGGTAAAGAGTAAAAAGTAAGCAGTAAAGAAAAATGGTAAAAAGTAAAGAGTAATCAGTAAAAGAAAAAATAGTAAAGAGTAAAGAGTAAAGAGTAATTATTAAAGAAAAATGGCAAAGAGTAAAGAGTAATCAGTAAAAAAAAATGGTAAAGAGTAAAGAATAATCAGTAAGGAGTAATTAGTAAGGAGTAAAATGATAAAAAGTAAAGAGTAATCAGTAAAAGAAGAATGGTAAAAAGTGAAGAGTAATCAGTAAAGGAAGGATGGTAGGAGTAAAGGGTAATCAGTAAAAAGATAATCAGTAAAGAGTAATATAGTAAAAGGTAATCAGTAAAAAAAGTAATGACAATCAGTAAGAGGTAAAATAGTAATCAGTAAGAGCAAAATGGTAATCAGTAAGAGTAAAATGGTAATCAGTGAAAGCAAAATGGTAATCAGTAAAGAATAAAATAGTAATCAGTAAAAAGTAAAAAGATAATCAGTAAAGAGTAAAATAGTAATCAGTAAAAGGTAATTAGTAAGAGTAAAATAGTAATCGACAAAAAGTAAAAAGTAATTAGTAAGAGTAAAATAGTAATCAATAAAGAGTAAAAGGTGATCAGTAATTCAAAGAGTAAAATGATAGTCAGTATAAGAAAAAAAGAAGAGTAAAAAGTGGTAATCAATAAAAGAGAGTAAGAAAAGAGTAATTAATAAAAAGACTAAGAAAAGAGTAAAAATGACACCCAATGAAAATGATGATCAAGTAATTAGGTTTAAAAAGAAAAAGGGTAATCAACGATTTAGTAATCAGTAATCAAGAGGTAAAAAGGGTAATCAATAATAAGATCGACAAAAGGTCAATTCAATCATAGGTCAACAAACTTTTTAAAAAAAAGGGGCATGAAAAATTTAAAGATAGAGACAACCAATAATGGAAACCCACAGTCAATTCTAAACTAGTCAGTGCCGTCTTTTGACCGGCGTCGTGGGGGTGATAATCCTTCCCCACGCGTACCCGACTCCCGAACCTTTAGGACTCTGGTTAAAAGACCGTTTATTAGGTTTAGTGTTACCTTAACCAAGCTTAGGTTAATATTAAACTTAATAATCTGATAGGTGGCTAATCACACCTAGGTTAAAAAAGATTAGTGGCGACTCCCGTAGTATTTTAGCTCGAATTTAAGTCGTTCAGCGGTAGGGTTTGGACCCCCGGACCTGCACATTGCGACAACTACATATTATTTGAAAGACCCATGGAAGTTACCAAAGGCCCCTTTTGAGGATCGATGAGGAGGCTCTATTTGAACTTTTTTTGTCATTTTCTGTCTTTTCTCACTCGCCAAATTACTAAGAAGACCCTAAGTTAGTTTCTAACCAGTCTTGCCCTTGAGCCCTTTTTTGTAATTATCAGTTTCCTTTCACATAAATGTAAACATTCATCATTAAAACACACTAAAACACATTAAAACACACTAATTGACAAAACATTCATCTTCATCATTGCACTCATTAAAACTCACTAATTGACAAAACATTCAAAGAAATTCTATTAAAATGTTCCCAATAAATGGCAATCAAACGAAGTAGAGCAGGTGTCGGTTGCTTTTTTTTCGCCTTCTTCAATTTAAAAAAAAAAATAATTGATCTCCTTTTTAAAGAAATAGGTGAAGTCAAGGCCGAGGAACTCGTGAATTAATCATCAAGTTATTGATTTGTTTTTCAATAATGTAAACTTAGCCAAAGATGCAATTTGTGAATTCTTAAGAGACCACAAACCATTTGTTTCCGCAATGTCTTATCAAACAACTAACAATTTCTAAATGTCTTCAAAATAGCAAAAAATAATGGGTCACAGCAACAAAATAATAAATGAAGACCAAAGAAGAACTATTGCCATCTAATTAATATTTTAAATAACCTTTTAACTTTATTTGTTTTTTACATTTTACATTTAAAAAAATGTCCATATGAAGAAGAGAGTAAACTTAGTTTTTGTTTAAATGCTACACACTTTAGAGGAGGAAACAAAATTGAAGCTATTGCACATGTCCATGTACAAACTAATATTTACTATTTATTGCTAATTTTAGGACATATGCTCAATGTTAACAGTATAGCCTTTTAAAGATGCAACACATTTAAAATCATATTACTTTTGAACTTTCCTACGCATCAAATAATATAATTCGAATAGGAAATTGTTCAAAGAAGTAGATTTCTGAACGCCCGATGCGCCAGCGCGGGCCGATCCACTTGTATAATATTAATACATATTCCCTCAGGGGACACATGTCAACCCTTGAACCCTGCACCTGCAGTATGCTAAACTCCACTGACGGTGCATTGTATAATTGTTCTTATAGGATTATTATACAATACACTGTCAATGTAAATTTTGGACTTCATAAGCGGGTTAAGAAGTTGGCACATACTTCATTTCATAATTAATTAAATATTTGATATTAATACATATTCCCTAAGGGGACACATGTCAACCCTTAAATCCTGAACGTGCAGTCTGCTAAAATCCACTTACGTGTATTGTATAATTTTTCTTATATGATTATTATATAATACATTGTCAGTATAAATTTTGGACTCCATAAGCGGGTTAAAAAGTTGACACATACCCCATTTCATAATTAAATATTTAATATCAATACATATTCCCTAAGGGTACACATGTCAACCCTTAAAGTTAAACCTCACACGTGCAGTCTGCTAAACTCTACTGACGGTGTATTGTATAATTTTCTTCCCCCCTTTCTTTTTTATCTTCTTACTTACCCTAAACAACATCAATTAAAGAAAAATTATATTTATTAATTAATTAGGATACATTATTTCTTAACAATAGAGATATGTTTAATTACTTAAACAATATTGACAATTTGGCTAATTTAAATTCATTCAGAATTCTTAAAAGTTAATTTGCAATTTAGCAAAATTTACACTAAAAAATTAGCTATATTTTATCCTTATTAATATATGGGAAGAGAAACTTATGTTAAGTAAAATTGGGTAGTCTTGGGAAATATTGTAAAAATGGTATAGAAATTTTAGAATCAAATAACCCATACTTAAGATATATTTAAATTGGACCGATATAATGGAACAAATGGAGTATTAAGTAATAATTTATGGATCATTTTTCTTACCCTTTTTTTTCACTATTATGAATAATTTTTTATACCTAATTCTCTCAATTATAATATCTAATGTGCGTTTTGACAGAAAAAATTAAAAGAAATAGTTCAAAATTTGATATATGGAATAAGAAAACTATATGCCTGTAAAGGAATATCTATATACCTAAAACGTAATTAATGTGCATTGTTTCATTAAATTTAATCAATTTTGGTTTGAAATATTAAAATTATAATAAGAGAATACCAATTTATTGAGAATTTAAAATTTAAAATTAGATTATTAGTTGAGTATATATTTTAACGATGGAATGAGAGTATATATATATTAGAGAAAATTTAAAAAATTAGAGACTTTCTCATAATCTCAAATTAACTTGGTCAAAATAGTGCTCTACTTATTCTTAGAAATTAAGAAAGGTCATTTAGTTGGAAGCTTTTTTTTTTTTCCTTTTCAAGTGAAGAGGCTAGGACTAAGATGCACCAAAAAATAGGTTTAAACCGGAATAAAAAGAAAAAATATATATACTTAAAGAATACAATCAAGTTACATAAATCAAGATATTTCAACCATAATT
The DNA here is from genome assembly GCA_001974805.1 of Corchorus capsularis. Lineage (NCBI taxonomy): Eukaryota > Viridiplantae > Streptophyta > Magnoliopsida > Malvales > Malvaceae > Corchorus > Corchorus capsularis. Next base: position 9,168 of record AWWV01016382.1, read on the forward strand.
CCTTTTCATGTAAAACACCTATGATTTATAGTGGTTGTTGGCCCAAGTTAATCTTGAAGGCAACATCAACGTCGGAGTAAATCAGACAGAGTTCCATCAGGGCTCACTTTCGATTGGATTTTGGGACTTGTGGACTGTGTTAGTATTTCTTCATGTTGTAGTTGTGGAGTGAAGACAATCTTAGTCTACCCACTCTCCTGAATTAAGCTCTCCCCATTTGTTTAATTTTTACCCAAAAACTCACCATTCATATAAAACAAAGAGATCAAAAGCTAGCCATTGACATACATCCAAAACTCAAACATAAAAAAATATAATTTGAATAATAATGTGCACATCTTATTATATTTGTGAGACTCATCCAAGCGATGGACAATGAAACCGAAAATTTTTGCGTAGAACAATTGGGTAGACTCCATGCTCTCTTCTTTTTGTTCTAGTTCTAGTAATTGAACAAATAAGAATAGAAAAGAAACTTTTTTTTTAAAAAAAAATAATAGATAGAAAAGAAGCTTGAATAAGTAGTGTGGAATGGAACAATGGTAGTAGCATATGCGAATATGAGTGCTTTATATAGGGGACGAAATTACCATTTAAGATAACATACACTGTAATATGGAATCTCAAACAAACTAAATAAAACACCCTTGCATAATTCTAATTGGTTTGATGAAAAATATTTGTAATTACCAATTGCTTAATTGATAAATCTTATTCACCCATACCTTACTCGACAAAAAAGAACTAAAACTTTACATGGAGCTATTATACCATAAATCAAAATAAAAAACATCCAATAAGAAAATTGTAAACATGTTGGAACAATGAAAATGAAAAAAAAATAGGTGTAAAGATAAGAAAAAGAAAAGAGAGAGAGAGAACTAAAACTATAAATTGTGCTAGACATACTATTGTAAAGATGAAAATATTTTTTTTGGAACTAAAGCTGTACATTTGACTGTTTATCTATACTAATTATAATGTGAAGTCCTGAATTTGTCTCACGAGTTGACTCGGGAGACAAACTCATTTAGCAAAATACTTAAATACCAAAAATTAAAACTAACAATTTAAAAGAAAATCACCAATTATAGGGTAAAAATGTATTTTGCAACTTTTTAAAAATAAAAACAACCCATTTGAAAAGAAAACCACCCCAAACTTAATTAATTATAGAAGAAACTACCACTAACTTTTCAAAGAAAAAACTACTAACTATTTATTATCTACAATTTTAATTTAAAAAGAAATACATGTGAAAGTGTTTATTTCAAAATTTATAAAAATAAACAATTGTATCTTTTACAAATATAATTACATTCACGAAGTGAATGTGCCAGAGTCTAGTATAGAGAAAGCAATCATCATTTATGGAAAAACAATGTAATGAAGGTTTTGTCTCTAATTTCTTAATTTGAAATTCTAAATAACCGAAATTGAGGCTATAATAACGGATCTAAGATAATCAAATTGAATCTGAAATTAACTTCTGACAAAAAAAAAATCTGAAATTAACTTTCCCTCCCAAATGAAACAAAATAACATCTCTCTCAATTAAAGATTTAATAAGGGCATACCTTGTATTCTTAGTTTTGAATTTTGAGTAATCCATGGCTTAAATTTAATAATAACTATTAAAATATGAGATTTAACATATTAAAATGGTTAAAAAAAGGAAAATGAAAATAAGATACCAAACAAAATTGTATTATATTCCTTGATTCTTGCCATAAATATTACATAGTGATTATTATTACCACAAAATGTTAGAGTGATTGTATTTCCTTATTCATGCCATAAATATTAAATGGTTAAATAGTTAGAGTGATTTAAGAAATTACCAAAGGTTCATTTTGTCTTAATAATATAACCAACCACTATAAATTCACACAGTTTCTCTAATATATAGTATTAAAGACTTTTTCAATCTATAGTCAATACTCAATAGTTAGAAATATTTATTTTTTAATTAAAATTTTAAAATTTGTAAGAGAAATTATTGTTCTTTCTTAAAATACCAAAGATTTTTTTTTAATTAATGAATATTAGAATTATTTTGAGACACGTGTCAATTAGATGGACATGACACTTGTCAAGATTTTGAGGCCTCAACATTTAAAGAGTTATCATTCTCGTAGAGGACATTGTTTTAAATATATATATATATATATATATATATATGATATATGATGATATGATATAAGATATTATATTGAAATTATTTATTGATTAAGGTCATTTGATTAGTGTTAATATATATATTGGTCATGTATAATTTTTTGGTATTTAATTCATTCTTGGGTTAATTAATAATAATTTTTTAATTTCATTTTAATTCTTGATTATATTTTGTTAATTATATATTTTAATTATGAATTATTGGAATTGATAATTGATTAAAGTAATTTGATTAGTTATATAGTGGTGCACCCACAGTCATTTAAGTTACTATTTCATTGGTCTTTTTATTGTTTAGCTTTGGTTGTACTAATATGATTTTGGGGTTATTTTAAGTTTAACATGAATTTGGAATGTTAATTTTCTCTTGCTTAGGGTTTAGCTACAAATTAACTTGCATGTGATGGGCCAGGTGTTGCAAAAAAGAGGGCCAGGTGTTGGTTGATACAGAGAGAAGGGCCAGGTGTTGGCTGATGCAAAAAGAAGGACCAAGTGTTAGTTTGGGCCACTAACCATTTGTCTGTACAAAAGGCCCAGAAGTTAGTTTTGAGTGTTTTTTTTTAACTAAAAAAATTAAACACTCATCAAACTCTCTCTCTTCCTTCACGCCTTCTACCTTCTCTCTTTCTCTTCTCATCCTCTGTTATTGTCTAGGATCCATAGATCACCTTCCTTCATCTCTTTCTTTCATTTTTTTGGGTTTCCATTAAAAAGTTCTGCTTTGATTTATTCGCGTTGAACCCATTTTGAAGAAGCAACTAAAAAAGAAAAAAAAAAGGGGGCGGAATCGTCGAGGGTTCGAGGCCGGCAATAAAAAACAGAGATAGGGGCTAGCGAAATGAAAGAAAAGCTGAGAGGAGATAAGGCTTGGAATCGGACAATTATCTCTCAAACAAAGGTCGAACCAGCTTTGCCTCATTCAGAAATTGGCCATGCATGTGGATCTTCTTTTCACTGTGAGTAATTTCATCTCAGATTGTAATGGGTTATTTTTATTGTTTTTCCGGGTAATATATTGTTCAAGGTTTCACTTCAATTTTTTAATATGGAACAGTGATTGCCCAATCACTAATATATTGATGTCAAAGGATTACTACAAAATTTTTGAAGTTGATTATGATGCAGCTGATGAGAAGATCAAGTTAAATTCATGTAAGCTTGCACTGGTCGGTGGTCTTCATCTTTCTATTTCCTTTTAACTCTTTTTATTTGTTGCTTTTGCTTCATGGATAGGTTTTCACATATTTTTTGTTCACTTAATTGTTCCTTTAATTGAAATGAAATTGAGGTGACTGGAGAATATTTTATGATATCGTTACAAAAGTGGCATCCAGATCAACACAACAGTGATATTGTTGTTACTGCAAAGTTCCAAGAGATAAATGGGGCTTACAGAGGTAATTCTTTCACTTGCCTGGAATGGAAATTCACATTTTGTTCCCCATAGTTCTTTACATACAGTTTCTTCAAGAGCATATTATATGTAATTTATACACAGAATATAATGCTCATATCTTATGATTAATCCTTCTGCAGTGAGTATGATTTAACTCACTGGAATATATGAGATCGATAAGCACACTTTGTGGGTAAGAATTTACGTTAATTTATATTTTGTGGGTAGTGTAGTATATAATTCTCAGCTTTGTCTCTTTAAATATAAATGTTTGATGCCATACTTTATTCATGTTGCATATGAGATCAATAAGCACACTTTGCGGGTAAGAATTTACGTTAATTTATATTTTGTGGGTAGTGTAGTATATAATTCTCAGCTTTGTCTCTTTAAATAAATGTTTGATGCCATACTTTAATCATGTTGCAGGAATTTCTTGCCGGATTAAACTTGCAATGGGTTTAGTAGTCATATATTAATATGGTTCCCTCTCACTTTAGACATTAATTGACATGTTTATCTTAGTATAGTTTAGTGTTGCTATTCATATTCTTTTTTATTTAATCACGTTGATCTAAGTTGAATGTATATGTACATCTATTGCATTCAAGATGTGCAAAAGTGAGTTTCATTAAACATGCCCCACATTTTGGGATGCTCTGGAGCTATGGTGGTACTGATTTAGAGGTGTTAAATATAGAAAGAAGTATTCTTAAACCTGTCATATCTTATTTTGAGTTTCCTTAACTTGGCTTAAACCTTTGTTCAACAAATAGGTTTATCTCTAATAGGAAAGATGGCTACATTGAGGTGTGTTGATGATCACCATTGTCATGGACTTAAACAATGCGAATTGTTTAATGCAGGTTAATTTTTGATATTTGGTGAATCTGTTGCTTTACATGAGACCCTCGCAGCCATACAACTCCAGGTCATGGAGGTAAGAGATGGTTCAGAGGGAGCTCAGATGCTGTCAAGCAGTCTCACTGGCTTTTTGAGGTAATCACAATTAGCTCACATGCATAAATGGGGGGCAAAAGAAGCCTTTATATTGCGCTTTTTTAACAAAAAAAAATTACTTGGTGATGTTGCTAGAATTAGCATTGCAGATGATGTCTAATCCTCATTTGATGAGAAAGGCCTCAGAAAGTATGAATTGAACATGACGCCAGAGAACTTAAGACTTGCTGTAGAACAGTTAAAGCACATATGTCCTGGGGAGATGGCTGAGATTGGTGAGAAAATGGTTAATATTAACTTCAAAATCCTCTTCTTATTCCATTGTTTTTGCAGGTGTTTGGCACTTTGAATAACATGTATTTTTGTCTGTTATGTAGCTGGTTTCCTCCCCCCCCCCTGATTTTGTGGTTTCCAGTTGCAGATTGAATATCAAATGAAGGTAACATTTCTGTGCTTAAAGATTACTTTATAGTCTTAACTGCATTTTCTTACTTCAAAACGGCCAATGCATAGTAAGTAGAAACTTTGCTCCTTACTACATGTGGTTAAATCTATCAGTTTGTCTTTGATAGTATTTATTAAGTTTCAGATTTGAGTTTGGTAGTTATAAACAATGTTAGGTTGCCTATCTTAAGCACTAATTTGGATGTTAAGAAATGGAATGTTGTGGTTTAATTGCTTATTTTGTATTCTATAATGTAAGTGCAGGTCAGTGAGATATTGGACTCAGAGTTATTTGGGGAAGGGCTCATTCCAACTCTACAAGATGCACATGACAAACTCTTGGTGGAAAATCAATTGACAGTGCCATTCGGAGCTGTTACATATGTCCAGGTATTCATTTACTATTAATCTATTAGTTGGGTTATAGAGTTTCAGGATCTTACTCTCTCTTTCCTTTTCTTAGTTTATTGCACATAATTGTACAAAACTCAATGACCTTTGGAGAGTTGGTGCTGGTGATGTCGCAACGTCCGGGTCCGGGGGTACCGAACCCTACCGTTTAACGACTTAAAAGGAAACCAAAACTAAGGGAGCCGCCACTAATCTTTTTTAACCTAGGTGTGACTAGCCACCTATTAGATTATTAAGCCTAATATTAACCCTAGCTTGGCGAAGGTAATACTAAACCTAATAAACGGTCTATTAACCAGAGTCCTAAGGGTTCGGGAGTCGGGTACGCGTGGGGAAGGATTAGCACCCCTACAACGCCCGTCAAAAGACGGCACTGACTAGTTTAGACTTAATTATGAGTTTCCATTATCGGTTGCTACTATGCTTGAATATTTTCATGCCTTTAAACTCTTTTTATTTATTTTTTCTTAAAATTCATTTTCCTTGTTTGACTATCATTCTTTACCTTTTTCATACTTTACTTTTCTTTTTACTCACCTTCTACTAAATTATTGATTACCATCACTATTTTACTGATTATTCTTTACTTTGTACTGATTACTGTTTTATTCTTGTTGATTTACCTTCTTACTTTTTACTGATTACTATTTTACTCTACTGATTACTATTTTCTGCTCCTTTTTTACTGATTACTCTTTTACTTTTTACTGATTGCCTTTTGCTTTTTATTGATTACCTTTTTACTTCTTGCTTATTTGCTTTTTACTCTTTACTGATCACCTTTTTACTCTTACTGATTTCCTTTTACTCCTTACTTATTACTATTTTACTCTTACTGATTACTATTTACTTTTTGATGGCTACTATTTTACTCTTGTTGATTATCTTCTTACTTTTTACTAATTACTATTTTACTCTTTACTAATTAGCATTTTACCCTTTCAGATACCTTTTTACTTTTTACTGATGGCATGCTATTCTTCTGCTCTCTTACTTTGAATCTCAATTACCACTTTAATTATCAATCTCTTCTTAACTTACTTATTGGTCCCTTTTGCTCCCTTTCTTAATTACTGATTACTAATTTTACTCCCTTTCTGATCATCAATTTACTAATTAACCACTCAACTCTTAATTACTGATCACTTTAACTCTTAATTGTCGATTTACTGATTACTATTTTAACCTAGGCTTCTTTAATTACTGATTACTCAATTTACTGATTACTATCTTTTTACCTGATTACTGATTTACTGATTACTATTACCTTGACTCTGATTAATCTCTTTTTACTTAATTACTGATTTACTGATTACTATTACCTTGTCTCTGAATAATCTCTTTTTACTCAATTACTGATTTACTGATTACTATTACCTTAACTCTGATTGATCTCTTTTTACTTAATTACTGATTTACTGATTACTATTACCTTAACTCTGATTAATCTCTTTTTACTTAATTATTGATTGCCCCTTTTTACTTTTCTGACTGACCCCATTTTCTTCCTTTTCCCTTTTTAGATTTCTCCTTAATAATTCTTAATTTATTAATATACCAGATTCTTGAATGCGTGGATGCATATGATGGATGAAATTCCTATTAAACTTAATTACCCATTAATTATACGAGGAACACCTTCGGCCGCCTCCCAATAAATGGTAAACGACCTCCGGAAATTTTCAAGTCTCCGGGAGTAGTCAAGCAAACTCAGACACGCATGAATGAGCCGCCTTCCTTTCCCTTCACGTGAGTCATTTTAATTTAGTCTTATGAACATGGCAATAACAACATAGATAGAAAATTTAAATATGAGATGCATATGTAACTGTTCCTAAATCCCAAATTTTATATCTTTTATTTTTCCAAGTGATGAGGCCCATGTATCAAGAATAGAGCCTAAGCCATAACTTATCAACTAAAGTCCAAAACTAAATGAGGTCCAAATACATATTCCATGGCCCAAACACATCCACCAATCATGAAAAGCAGAAGGCCCGACCCTATCATGCAATATATGTAAAAATTAAAAGCCCCTAAACTGGATTAAGCCCAAGATCCCCTTAAGGCCCAACAAAAAGTACGAGATCCGAACTTATACAATAATTAAAGGCCCAAAGGAAGATCTAAACTTATATGGCCATCAAGGTACGTTAAACCCTACTTCCAAATTTTACTTATTGCACCCTTTAGAATTTTCCGAATTCAATTAATTAGACTATTCAACAGAACCATCTATTTACTATTTAATTGCTAATTAACCGACCTAACATGAGCTTATAACATGTCAATATTTGCTTAAATCATTCCAAACATTTCCTAAGTTGTGTTATCCAGGACTTTACCACCTAAAGATTCAATTTTCATTGATAAAATTATCAAGAGTGGCCATTTGTTATTTTAAGATCCAATTTTTATTGATGAAATTATCGAAATTTTCACTTGCTACTTAAAGATTCAATTTTATTGATGAAATTACCAAAAATTATTATTTTCTACTTAAAGATTCAATTTTTATCGATAAAATTATCAAAATTGTCATTTACTACTTAAAGATTCAATTTTTATTGATGAAACCTGATATGACTTAAAGATTCTTTTATCTAACAATCCATTTTAATCATCTAAGCCCTCCTTTTAAACCAAGTACTTAATTTTTATTGCCAAGATTGCTTCTTTATCAATTTTATTACCAAAGACTAATTTAAGGGACTAACACAAATAAACCAGCCCAAACTGTTTAGGGTTTAAGAGTATTAAATGGATCAAGCCCAAATTAGACAAACCCAGCCCACATAGTATTAGCAATGAGTAAAAAAATGAAGTTCATGATTTAAACTATACCTAAATAGCCAATAAACCCGAACCTTCCTTCCTTCTTCACTTGTCGAATTCCCCTTCCCTCTCCGCTGCTTCTCCAACCCTAGCCCGGCGGCGCTGCAACCTTCGCGTTCCGATCCCACACAACCGAAAAACTCCTCTTTTTCCTTGTAACCGAGAGCCTCAACCCCCAAATACCAAGGAAACGGTGAAACTAATCCAACCCCAAAAAAAATGGACTCTGACTCCGGCGAACCAAACCACCGCCGACTATCAAAACTTCCCCTTTTCTAGGTTTACACGCGGAACCAACACAAACAGACTCAAGGCGGTGGTTTTCCTACAGATCCGAACCCAAAGAGGCCTTCTACTAAAACGGAAAACAAGAGGAAGAATGGAACCACACCGACCACTCGATCAAGGTACTCTCTTTTACTACTTAACTGTATTTTTTGTCATCATGAACTAAGAATCCCTAGCGTTTTTTCTTTGAACTCTCCAAGAACAGACCCTTACTGAACCCTAAAATTTTTCACCTCTAAAACCCTAGAACCAGACTCTCAACCTCAAAAGTTGTGTCCCCCCTCTTCTGTCGAAAAAACTAGCTTATAAAACCCATGAATCTCTGGTTACAACCGTCGATTCTGCTCTTTATCCAATGGTCCTAAATTTTGGCTTCGTTTCCTGATATTGACCTTGACTCTGCTATTTCAGGTTGTTTCTGATGTGTACCATGAGTTTGCAGGGCAAATGGGTATAATTCCTTCTTTTGTCTGCATTCTCCATAGCCAGGTCATCTTTTCCAGGTACGGTTCAATTCCTTGCTCTTACCATTTTACCGTTCACGTGATTTTTCTTTTTGACTCGTTAAAGCTACTGATGTGGTCTTTTTTTTTTTTTTGGTCTTTAAGCTGCTGAGGTGGTCCAAACAACCCAATTGGAGGGTGCCACGTTGGTAAACATACTTGCCTTAGCCCTTTGACTCTTCTGATGTTCATTATTTTACACTTGCTTTGTAGGAATTTTCCCTTGATTCTCCTGGATTGGTATTTTGCTGGGGATTGGGGTCATGGTTAAATCAAACTTTGCAGATTGGGTGCAGTGTGTGCTAGTGTGTTGACCCTTAATGAATTGAGACTGTGACTAAATGTTGCTTAGTATAGTGTGTGCTAGTGTATTGATCTTTATTGAATTGAGATTGTGACTAAATGTTGCTTAATGTGGATGCCCTGTTTTTGCTGAATTGATCTTTACTTGAGCTTGTGCTTGGATGTTGAAAAGCAAGTCTGTTGGGAGTCTGTATTGCAGACTTGCAATACATCTGGCTTTTGATTATTGCCCTTATTCGCAGGTAGTTTTTGGATGATACCATAATGCTGGAGTACTAGGTTCTTTTCTCTTGATGAATGAAATGCCTTAACTTGAATGTTCGTGTCTACTGTTAGAAAAATGAATGTAAAAGAATAGGAATGCCATGAATTTGATGATGTATGCTCTGTTCTGATGACTTGATAAGCCCTTACTGGCTGTCTGAACTCGTGTGGTTTGTCAAGCTTGTCTTCTCTTTCACTTCCGACTTTGGCCTTGCTTATTGTCTTTCCTATTCTGAGTTGTAATGCCCTGCACATTTATCTTTTAATCTTGCTGATTTGGCCTCGTTTCATTTTGTCTTGCTTGCTGTAACTCATCATGTAGCTTTTCATTCTAATATTTTTCCCATTTTTTTAGCTTTTCCTTGCACTTTCTCATACCTGTTGCTAATACATTTGCTTTTGTCCTCCTTGTGGCTTCATTGACAATTCGAGAATGAGGCCAAATCTCATTCCTCGTGCTTCATGTTGCCTAAAGCTCCTTTTCCCAAGCGCATATATGTATTCAATCAACTCATTTGGTGTGTACACTAATTGATAGTGTGCATGCTTCTATTCTCTTGGGAAACATTTCGTTTTTTGTGTTCCCTCTTGCAGGTTATGAGGTTACAGCCTTTGGGATTCTTGTGCTTGTAAGCCATTGAAGCAGCCATGGAGAAAGAAGAAAAGGCATGAAAATGTTCAAAGGACAAACCAGAGGAAAACAATTGATAACTAGGCATGTAAATTAAAACCTATATTTGTGAGTGCTAATGCAAAAATGTGAAATGTAAATGTTTTTTTTCTTTTTGTTTTGTATTTTCAAACTTTGAGTGTGAGTGATGTATGATGATATGCATGAAATTATGTAATGCAGGTTGTTATGCCATATGAAATTATTTCACATTCTAATATGTCTTCTAAATTATGGTATTTGACTTAAAGAAATTAATTAGACATGCCAAGTAAAGAAAAAGTGCTTTACTAATCAAAATGCAAATCCCATTTATGCAATGCCTAACTAAATGCTAAATTGAGGGTTAATTAACCCATTAAATTACTAAGTGAGTGTAACAATATCAAATTACTAAATGAAAATGAAACAATACTAATTGAAAACACCATAATGCCAAATCACTAAATGAAAATATACAAAAAACTCCAAAAGTATACATTAAGATTCTTTCAATTTTTCATTTCAATTTTTCAATGCAATCTAGATAATCTAAATGAATTAGCTAATCTAAATTGAAGGTGAACTTAAAAATGACTAAAATGCCCCTGAGTGCAAAAAATGACCAAAATGCCCCTTGGTGCAAAAATGACAAAAATACCCTTGGGCAACCCTAATGCCGAATAAAAAATGAATTAATTTAAATTAAAGGATACAGGACAAAAATAGGTGTCTACAGGTGAGAATAGCAAAGAGCCAAAGAGGTAGATGCGCAGAAAACAGATTTTTGAGTGCATGCCTCATTGCTCATTTTCTTCCACTTAATTGGTTCAATTCAAATTTCTTTTTTTAGTTATGACAATTAAGTTTCTAAGTTGTCAAGGTTTAAACTCTTGGTGTACTTTATTCTCTGATGTGAATGTAATTTCACGGACATATAGGCTTTACTGATAGGACTATTTTGATGTTAGATTTTGAGTTATTTGGTTTAATGTAGAAAACTTGTGAGTGCGATCTACTTTATGCAGATTGTTGTGAATTTTGATAATCTTCCATGCATATAATAATTGCCAAATACCAGACTTTTCGTAGTAAACATCATATGATGAAGTGATTCCCTTTATTCATCGTTATATCGATAATAATAAGATTATTAGCTTTTTATGCCTTTATCTGCATCCAAATTTTAATTAATGATAATCAAGTATACCTACTCTTGATTTTTGAATTTTGCCTACGCATTATGCAGATTTCCTTCTGAGATTAAGGTTGATATTTGTAGTTCTAAGGCCAATCTGTTTCAACTATCAGCGTCCCTGCAAGGCCACAGTCATGCTGCTTATGTTTAACTTAGAGCTGTCCAAGGGTCGGGCTACCCGCCCAGGCCCGTAGACCCGCCCAAAATTTGGGAGGGCTTGGACAAGAAATTCAATCCTATTGGACGGGCTTGGACACAATATCTAGGCCCGTTTAAAAAATGGGCCGGGCTTGGACATATGTTAAAATGACCAGGCCCGGCCCGGCCTGGCCCGACATTTATATATTTTTTAAATTTATATTATATATATATATATATATATAATGTACCCCCAATTGTTTTAGGGCTAGCCGCACAATCTACAAGCTTCAAACTCTCTTTTTCCACTCAAACTTTCCCACTCATGCTCAAACTCTCTTATAGAAGATAAAATTCATTTTATAATGTCATGCTTGAGTTAATTATCTCCAGAATCTGCATCAACATAATCCCTCCAAGAGAAAGTGGAAGAAAAAATGGGAGATTTATACGCTCAGGATTTTGGTGGAGTTCTCTGCGATAGTTGCGGGGAGAGCTCCCTCTTCGCCATTAAGGTCAGATCTGCTCAATTTCTACTCTATTGCTTTTATTTCATAAAATAATTTCAGAAATGTACCAAAAATTTGTTTGAATTTCTCTTTTTGACTTGCTTGTATTAATAGGCTGCAAAAGTGAGATGGTCGGGTTTGTTTGATTGATTTTGATTTCAACTTTGTAGATTTTGTAACAAATTCAAATTTGTAGACTTCAAACGTGGCAGATTTTGTTGTGATTGGTTTCTTTTGATTCATAATATACATTGTAGAAATGTTCATGTATCATATTTAAATTCTATTTATTATTTTTGAAAATATGTAAATTGTATTTATTATTAGTTGAAAATATGTAAGTTACTCATTAGAAAGAAAATAGCAGATGGAAAAAAAAATAGCAAACTTCCGGGCTTCTGGACGGGCTTGGTCATAGATGAAGGCCCGTTTAGTCGGGCCGGGCCTGGACAACCACTAGTGTCATAATTCATGCACTTAAGCCCGGCCCGAACCCACCCATGGACAGCTGCAGGAGAAATATGGGTAAGTAGCTCTTTACAAAGGCTTATGTTTTGTGTAATTTACTTGATCCTCTATGCAGTAACATGTGAATGCCCTTTGACCTGATGTTCATGTGTGCTTTTTTATTTTGATGGTTGAGGTAAGAGAATATTCCATGTACTTGATTGGGATAAAACTATCTGGATTTGATTTGTGCATTTTCAATGTTTGAATGGAGTTTACGTAGCAATATATCACTACTTCTACATGAAACATTAACCTGATTTAATTTGAGTGCTTCCTTGCCTTTCTCCATTCTTAAATAAAACAAAATGGATTGAAAAAAAAGTGGTCATTTTCTGAATTTTGGCAAAGGCTTAAGTTGTATTGTAAGTCATTATCTTTCTTCCCATGCTGTTGAAGACGATCATGATTAATCTAGGCTGCATTGTAAGATTAAGTCCAAACATTGCTTTGAATATGTTTTTCATTCGTTTGCAAGAAGACAAGCTGCTGCGATTTTGTAGTTATACCTTAATGGAATCAGATGCATCAGCGAGCCTTCAGTCAATGCTCAAACTCAAGGCACCACTCAAACTCTGCAGCATGTAGCACTTGCTCCTACTAAAATTGCATGTGTGTTTTTCCTCTTACATGTTTATCATTGTAAAGTTATTGAACTCTGAACTCTCTAATATGAGAATTTGTATATTTCCTTCATGATAAGTTGTTTACAATTTTAAGTGGTTCACCACTCGAGCATTAGTAGCAATTGGACTTACCAAGAAATGTTATCAACATTTTTAGTAATATTGGACAGCTGTTGGAATCTAATGTGCACTATACTTGAGGAAATTTATATCATGCTCTCTTAAACTGGAAACATAAATATTAGAGAAATGGATATTGCAAGAGCTTGCTCTATTTCAGATATTTATGATTATATTTCAATATCTTCCATGCATTTATTAGCCTTAATGAATTTCAACAATGCTTCTTTTTTGTATAGAACTAAACTAAAAAACAACACACAAAAACTAACAACAACACACACACAAAAACTAACAAATGAATACATATCATAAATTCTTATACATAGACTTTATAAAAAAAAATTGACCCGCGGTGGAGTGCAGGTTTTCAGAACCTAGTTATTATTACAATTACTATTTGGTTTAACTTTAATTATGAAGTATGTACTGATCTCAAAAAATTATGAAGTATGTACTAGTCCTTGCCAATGTTCAAAATTTCACTATCCATAAATGTTCAACTATGAACTAGTCCTAAAAAATGAAATGGTTAAGTAGCGGTGCTCTGTGGGAGTGTTTTGAGTCTTGCTGTAGGCAAGTCTGAGTTTAGTTTCTGTAGTATTTTGGTTTGGTTTGTGGTTAGAGTTTCTGGTTTTCTGTGTTCCATTTCGGTTTGATCAAGTCAGATATAGGTACCATCTCGGAGGTTATTTGGTTGTCATGGCGGATGATCTCTCGAAGATTTATAGCCAACTGGCTTTGACGAAAGAAGAGGAGGATGGGGTTAGTGATGATGAATCTGTTCCGACGGAGAAGGATCCCTCGAAGGATTTTTGGTTGGTTGGGAAGCTCTAGACAATAAGGCCTTTCAATCAACAGGCTATGATTCGGACATTGAGACAGGTGTGGAAGTTGGTCAAGAAATTCTCGATCATAACTTTAGAGGATAATCTATTCCTCTTTAAGTTTGCCTCCGAAGCCGGTCGGGATCGAGTTGTTGAGGGATCCCCATGGTCCTTTGATAAACATCAACTGTTATTTGCTAAATATGATGGTGCTTTGAGGCCGGAGGATTATCAATTTTATCGAGCACTGTTTTGGATGAGGATTTATGATCTTCCTTTAGGGAAAAGAACTTTGGAGATGGCGGAGAAGATAGGGCATAAGTTAGGAAGAGTTGTTGCTGTTGATCCCTCGCTTGATATGGAGGGTTGGTCGCGTTTTCTCTGTGTTAGGGTGGAAATTGATGTTACTAAGCCTTTACGGCGTACAATTCCGATTGGTACAGCAAGTAGTGGGGTTAGTGGCTTTCTTAAATATGAACGCTTGCCTGAGCTTTGTTTTTCTTGCGGATTGCTGGGGCACTGTTGTATTGATTGCGATCATGAGGATTCGAGCAAGGGGGAGAATGTTTATCAATGGGGAGATTGGTTGCGAGCCTCACCGTTGAAACCTCGACTTTCAGGTTCTGGTAAGACGGCTGCTCCGATCTCGGAGATGGCTATGGTTCGGCGAGACTATGCGGTCAACTTTGATAAACCAAGTAGGTGTAAGAGAGAGTTATTTCCAGAAGATTCAGGGGACAATAGTAAACGACGGTTGTCGGCGGAATCTGGAATTAGCAACAACGATGATAGGGGAAGGGTGGAACAAGTGGTCGGATTTCTAGGAGAAAATCATTGGGGGGGGGGGGGGGGCAAGGAGACAATTCAACTGATTCTGAGGAAGAGATTGTGCGTGAAACAGGGCATGAAGAAACTACTATTATTGCTTTTGATCCCGAAAAATCTGTGATCCCATTAAAGGCTATTAAGGAGATGTCTTTGGATGACAAAATTACAGGGTCAAAGGAGTCTATATCGGGTAGGAAAATTGTTAAGGCAAGAACTAGTGCTATGGCAAAAAATAAGGCAGTGGCGGTTAATAAGGAGAGTACTACTTCTATGGGAAAAAATATGGTAGTTATTAAGGAGAATAATTTTAAGTAAAATGCTTTTGAAGAAGGCCAAGTTGTTTTGGGCCGATTATAAGGAGAAGTGGGCCAAGGAGTTAAAAGGAATTTGAAGAGAAATGCAATAGAGGAATTGGGCCAGGGTGAGATTTCGGTTGCCAAGCCAAAATTAGCTATCAAAGAGTCTGATCATAACTTAGCAAAGGATGTGCCTCCAATTTTGCAACCAGTTAATTTTGCCACAAAGGCGATTTCTCTCAATCGTGCACAGTCGAGTTCTAAAAAATCTTGGAAGAAAATGGCACACGGAGCAAAAGAAGATGGTGGCAAGCTACATGAGTTGAATGCTAAATTAAGTGGTGCTATAGAAAGCAGTTTGATGGAGGTCGAAAATGAAATGAATGGTAATAAATCTCCTGAAGTTTCTTCTAAAATCCATACTAATATTTCAACGGTGGAGGCTGCTGGACAGCCCCGCTGACAGCCTGGCACTAAGAAGAGCTTTGCATCATCATCAAGCTCATGGAAGACTCCAATTAAAAAAGATGAGAAAACTATCAACAAGGAGAAGGAGGGGCCCAAAAGGGGGTAAGCCCTAAATCCGATTCTAAGTATTCATCAAGTTCTTCTTCTAAGAATCATGTTAAGTGTTTTAAGTGTCAAGGATATGGTCATTATGCTAAGAATTGCGTTAACGAGAATGTTATGTTTCTTAATGACTATGGTGAAATTAAGAGTGAAGATGAAGAATTTGCCCCGAGATCTAGTGGTGATGGAGATGATGAAAGGGGATTTGCGCATGATGATGAGGATGATGATGATGGTGCTACACCGGGACTCTTGAACTTAGTTGCAAGAAGAACTTTAAGTGCCTATGTTAAAGGAGATGTGCACAATCAAAGGGAGATTTTGTTTCATACTAGGATGTATGCGTGTGGGAAGCCTAGTAGTGTGATCATTGATGGAGGAAGTTGTACAAACATAGCTAGTGTGTACTTAGTGAAGGAGTTGTCGTTGCCCACTATCAAAGACCCTAAACCCTATAGTTTAGGATGGTTCAATGATAGAGAGGAGATTAAGGTTAACAAACAAGTTTTAGTTTCTCTTTCTTTGGGCATGTACAATGATGAGGTGCTATGTGATGTTCTTCCAATGCAAGCATGCCATGTTTTACTTGGTCGACCATGGCATATGACAACAAGGTCTATCATGATGGTGAGACAAATAAGTATTCTTTTGTTTGTGGTAAGCATCCTATTACTTTGATTCCTTTATCACCTCAAGAAGCTTTAAAAGATCAATTGAAATTGAAAGAGGATTTTGCTAAATTGGAATCTGAATATAGGATTTAAGAAAAGGCTAAGAATGTTAGTTCTAGTGTGAATTGCGTTGACAACAAATCTGTTTTGGTTGATAAGCATGCTAGTTCTAAGGAAGTTGTTATGGAGTGTAGGTTAGCTACTAAGAGTGAGATTAAAGAAGCTTTGAATGATAATTCTGTTTTGATCTTGCTTTTGCTTAAAAATACACCAACATTGTTTCTCTTTTAAGTGATTATATAGATATGTTTCCTGAGGAAATTCCTGTGGTTTACCACCAATTAGAGGGATTGAACATCAAATTGACTTCATCCTTGGAGCGCAAATACCTAATAAGCCACCTTATAGGACAAATCTTGAAGAAACAAAGGAGTTAGAGAAGCAAGTTGGAGAGCTACTTCAAAAGGGTTTTGTGCGTGAAAGCCTTTCTCCATGTGCAGTTCCTGTTTTGCTTGTTCCTAAGAAGGATGGAACTTGGAGAATGTGTGTTGATTGTAGGGCAATAAACAACATAACGGTAAAGTATCGTCACCCTATTCCTAGATTAGATGATATGCTTGATGAATTGCATGGTGCTTGTTTATTTTCAAAGATTGATTTAAAGAGTGGCTATCATCAAATTCGCATGAAAGAGGGTGATGAATGGAAAACTGCCTTAAAAACTAAGCTAGGGTTGTATGAATGGTTAGTTATGCCTTTTGGATTGACTAATGCACCAGTACTTTCATGAGGTTAATGAATCATGTGTTAAGAACTTATATTGGCAAGTTTGTTATTGTTTATTTTGATTATATACTTGTGTATAGCCGAAACCTAGATGATCATATTGAGGACTTGCGTTGTGTGTTAGATGTGCTTAGGGTTGAGAAGTTGTATGCTAACCTTAAGAAGTGCACCTTTTGCACAAACAAGCTTGTTTTTCTTGGTTTTGTGGTGTCATCGGAAGGTATAGAAGTTGATGAGGAGAAGATCAAAGCAAGCAAAGAATAGCCAACCCCCACCAACGTTGGTCAAGTGAGATCTTTCCATGGTTTAGCGGGATTCTATAGGAGGCTTGGTAAGGACTTTAGCACATTAACTGCCCCTATTACAAGTGTGATGAAGAAGAATGCGCCATTCAAGTGGGGAAAAGAACAACAAGAAGCATTTGAGACCTTGAAGGAAAAACTAACTAATGCTCATTTTCTTGTTTTACCTAACTTTAACAATACTTTTGTGATTGAATGTGATGTACCAGGGGTTGGAATTGGAGCTATTTTGATGCAAGGTGGGAAGCCCGTAACTTATTTTAGTGAGAAGTTGAATAGGGCTGCATTGACAAAGAGTTGTATGCTCTTGTTAGAGCATTACAAACATGGCAACACTATCTTTGGCCTAAATAGTTTGTGATTCACACCGATCATGAAAGCTTGAAGTATTTGAGAGGCCAACAAAAGTTGAACAAACGACATGCTAAGTGGAGTGTGTTCATTGAGAGTTTTCCTTATGTGGTGCGTTACAAAGAAGGTAAGGAGAATGTTGTAGCCGATGCTTTATCAAGGAGGTATGTCTTACTTTCCATGCTTGATTCTAAGTTTCTTGGATTTGAGTTTATTAAGGAATTGTATGCTAACGATGTTTACTTTGGTGAAATCTTTAAAGCATGTGAAAATTCTGGATTTGGATTGTATTATAAGCATGATGGATTTTTGTTTAAAGAATCTAGATTGTGTGTGCCTTCTTGCTCATTGCGTTATGTTCTTGTGAGGGAATCACATGAAGGGGGTTTAATGGGTCACTTTGGAGTTGATAGAACTTATGAGATATTGCTTGAACACTTCTTTTGGCCTAAGATGCGATGTGATGTAGGAAAGCATGTTTCTAGTTGCATTGTTTGTTTGCAAGCTAAATCTACATCTAAGCCTCATGGATTGTATACTCCTTTGCCTATTCTTTATGAACCATGGACACATATTTGCATGGATTTTGTGTTAGGTTTATCTCGTTCTAAGAGAGGTAAAGATTCTATCTTTGTGGTTGTTGATAGGTTTTCTAAGATGGGACACTTCATTGCATGCACTAAAACGGATGATGCCATTAATGTCGCTAATTTGTTCTTTAAAGAGATTGGTAGACTACATGGAATGCCTAGGACGATTGTGAGTGATAGAGATGCTAAGTTCTTAAGTCACTTTTGGAGAACTTTGTGGGCTAAGTTAGGTACTAAGTTGTTATTTTCAACTACTTGTCATCCTCAAACCGATGGCAAAACTGAAGTAGTTAATAGGACTTTGTCAACCTTGCTTAGGGCATTAATTAAGAAGAACTTAAGAACTTGGGAGGATTGTCTAACTCATGTTGAGTTTGCATACAATAGAAGCATACATAGCACTACTGGATATTCACCTTTTGGAACTGTGTATGGCTTTAATCCTTTAACCCCATTGGATTTGTTGAGTTTACCTTTGAATGTGCAAGTCGACATGGATGGTGAAAGAAAGGCCGAATTTGTTAAGGATCTTCATGTTATGGTTAGAGCTCAAATTGAGAAGAAAACACAACACTACATGAAGGTTGCTAACAAGAGACGCAAAGAGGTCATCTTTGAACCTGGAGATTGGGTTTGGTTGCATCTAAGGAAGGAGAGGTTCCCTGAAAAGAGAAAGTCTATGCTCTTACCTCGTGGAGATGGTCCGTTCCAAGTCTTTGAGAGGATCAACAATGCCTACAAGCTAGATCTTCCTAATGAATATGGCAATGTAAGTGCTCCTTTTAATGTTTCAAACTTATCCTTGATTGATAGTGATGCAGATTTGAGGACAAATCCTTTTCAAGGGAGAGGGGATGATGCGCCAAGGGCTTATCATGGATATGAAGAACACAATGGAGATCATGGAGGGGATGATCAAGGATTGCAAGGAAGCATGGACAAGCTTAAAGGAGAGGATGGAATCGCAAGGTTTCATGAAGATGCCAATGGAATGCACCAAAGACGCCATTAGGTCATGGAGATGCCATTAAGATGCCATTTGATCCTTTGAAGATGCCTTTAGGTCCAATGACAAGAGCAAGAGCTAAGAAGTTCAAACATGCATTAACAAGCTTTGTTCGAACTCATCTTGAAGGCTCGAAGTCCATTGAAGATCAATTGGGAAGCATTGAAGTCAACATGATCAAGAATATTCCCAACGATTCCAAGCTTTGCACTTTACTTGAAATCGTTGAACCCTAGAGCTTACATTGTGTGATTCGGCCATATGGGCCTTAATTCTATCTTAGTTTAATTAATTATGTAGTTTAGACCTTGTTTAGGGTTGGGCCTTGTTCAATTAAGTCCAATCCTTATATATTTTCCTATTGGTTGTATTTTAGGATAGTTTCTAGAAGTATCTAAGCTGAATCGCCCTTCACCTTTGCATTGAAGGACTAGGTCGATTTAGAGGGTTTATGCGTTGGTCTTGTGCCTATATAAGGCCACCAATAGCTCTTGTAAACATAAGTTAAGTTGAGTTGATTAATAAAGTTGAGATTTATACACCCAAATTGATTATCTTAGCTTCATTTTTCTAGTTTGAACAAACTTAGGGTTCTTCAATCTTGTAGAGTCCTAGCAAACAATTAGGTTGTGATTGCTTAATTGTTTGTGAATCTTGTGATCTTAGGTGTTTAATTGCAGGTCTAAGTGAAGACTTAAGGCCGACGAACGAAGAGAATTGCTTAGGTGAAGATCATCGATTTACTCATTTAGAAGAGTTGGTGTTTCAAGTCGACTTTGGTGGCTATTCAAAGGATAGATTTGAATCTAACACAACTAGATTCGTATCACCAATAGTGGTATAATTGAGTTGAGATAAAGCTTTAAGACACCAATAGTGGTATAATTCGTATCACCAACAGTGGTATGTTGATTGGTTTGGTTGAGAAGTTAAGATTTTAAGACAAACAAGATTGATATTTTGATAACTCGAAATGGAGTTTAAGGATCAAGTAAAGTTGATCATAAGGATGTATTAGACAACCGTTTAAATCGAAAGAGATGAACAAGAAAGTTAAACAATTAACAAGAATATAACGCTTCTATCCTTTGTTTGAAACAAATAAGTAGCTATCCAAATTTCGCGGACGAAATTTTCTTTAAGGAGGGGAGAATTATGAAGCCTAAACTAGTATTTCTCTAACTTAAATTTTATTAGAGTATTAAATTGGAAAGTGGAGTATCAAATTGAAGGAGAAATCTAAAGATTTGGGCCAAATTGAAGGAAATAGAAATTATGGGGGAAAAGAAGTAATTTACATTAAAATAAAATCAAACTATTTCTTTTTCTCTTCTTCTCTGTTCAAACTTCAATTTTCTTTATTCTCTCTAAATTTTGATTCTTTGAAACCCCTGAAATTAAACATGCAAGTAAAGGAGAGGAGCCTCCATTCCAAGCTCTTTCGTTTGCTATAAATGGTTCGGAAATTCATGGTTATTTGAGTGAGTTTTGATAGCTCAAAGAAAGGTAAGAAACTTGTCAAAAAATTTGATATTGTAAGGTTAATAAAGATGTATTTTTAATTTTGTTATGTTTTGGGAGGATCATGGAAGCAAGTTTATCGGAGAAAATTTATATAGAGCAAGGAATGCAAGAAGAAATCTTTGAGATTGGTTTGGGTAAGTTAATTTTGAACTTGAGGTTGAGTTTTGATGGAGTTGTTGATTTGATTGTCGTTTTGGAGATGATTATTGTTTTGGAGATGATTATTGTTTGGCTTTTGAATTAGAGTTATTTGGAAGTGTTTTAGAGTGAAGAAATGGTAGAAATATAGTGTATTTAGGGGTTGGATTTTTTTTTTTTAAAAAAAAGGTTTGCTGGATTCCGGTACTGTTCATGGCCGGCGGTTGCTGGCCGGCAGCTAGCTGCCAAACAGGCTAGGCCCAGCAGGAAGTAAGAAGAAGGAAAAAAATGGGAAAAGGAAAAATAAAGAAAAGGAGAATGGATTTGGGCCCAAGCCCAAATTTGCAATTAAAGAAATAGGAATGAAAGGAAATAAATAAAAATAAATAAAGAAATTAAAGAGAAAATTTAGAAATTAAGAATTGGGTCCAATAAATTGAGATAGTGAGATTACTATTTCACCCTTGAACGGATAAAATTACTAAATTACCCTTTGAAGAGAAATTTTAAAAAAATTCAACCACACCGGTTGCGTTAATAATCCGGATAGTTCTGCTACTACTCCGTAATGTTCGTAGAAGCATAAATTCCCGTTTTATCATTGAATTGGTACATTACCATATTACCCTTAATAAGTAAAAGTGTACTAATATATCCTGGTTAAGCTGCGATTTCGAATCTGATTGACTATGGTCAACAACTATAATAAGTTAAGAATGTCGTCATACTCTAGGAGAGTAAAAATTACTGAAATACCCTCGATAGGTAAATTTACCATTTTACCTTTATTGGGGTGATACAAGTAATTAACTTTCAAGATCACACCTTTAAGATTGGAAAATTACTATAGTGGTCTTTTTTTGGTAAAATTACAATGTTACCCTCGATTGGTGAAAATTACCATTATGCCCGTTAGTCGTCAAATTTACAAAATTACCCTTAAGGGTGCAATTGAAAGAATTCGTCTATGTTGCTCACATCAATAAATTCGTATGTACGTTGTGAAACATATAATAAGTGTAAATGACCATTTTACCCTCGAATGAGTAAAATTACAACTTTGCCCTTAGAAAAGGATTTGACTTATTTGAACATGATAATTGAACAGGTAAGGTTAGAGGGTCACCGTAATAACCTAGTATGTGAAAATTACCAGTTTTCCCTTGATGTGATAAATTACAATTTTGCCCCTAGAAGCTGAATATTATCAAATAAGCTTTAGGAAGTTTATTTGGAGTCTGAAACTCGTATCAGAATCCTGTAAGACATAATTAGACGTGTTAAACTCCTCGATATTAGACCGTGGGTCTAGGTCATGTGTTTCTTGTTATTTACTCTAACTTATTTGACTGTTTTGGTTTATTATCTTGGTGTTGGATTGATTATCTTGATTTTACTTTGATTTATGATCCTGATTTTAGTGATTTTCCTTGTGATGGATGTGCTTCTCAATCAGGTAGTTGAGGCACTGATCGAGACATCTGCTAGGCTCACAGTGGATTGACTTTGGGGGTGTACGAGTCCCCTAAACTGTGAGTGGGCTGTCCTCAACGGATTCTCCGTTGAGGAACTGTTTTATTACTGTTTTGTTAATATGTTTTATAAATGGTTTTAATAAAATGTTTTGGGTGCATGAGTAACCTGATTTGTTTTAAAGAACTTGTTCAAGCATACGGGGACTTATGGACGTAGCTCCAGGAGTATGCATGACTTGTTGGTCGAGCGTCTCGGACGCAACCCACCGCTGGTGTGTTTGTTTTAACGGACCATGACTCTCATTTTTGGATCCACATGGTTCGTAGCTCCAGGCCCGACACGTTATATTTATAAATATTTATTTACCGGTTCAGTGTGTGCATGGGAGAGTTAAATTGGGTTTGTTGCGGCCACCACGCAGTACCGGACCCAAGCTAACGTCAGGGGAACGAGCTTGTTTGGAAAAATAAGAAAATAATATTTTTATTAATTATTTGATGATGACGAAAATGCCCCTGACGGTTCTGGAGGTTGACTCGGGCCAATGACACTCTGGATAGGTTTTAATGGTAGCCCATTTGTTTTAGAAAATGATAAATGGTTTATGTACTCGGTTTGATCGATGACTCTGTTTATATAACTGCTGATTTTTTTCCTCACTGTTTTAGTTGTGAATGCACCCCACCCTCTTCTGGTCCTCTTTTGAGGGTGGCTCACTCACTTGGTACATTCGTGTACTCACCCCTCAAATTCATGTTGTGTTTTCAGGGTAGTTAGGAGTTAGCGCATTCTTGGACGGTCGAGTCGGTGGCATAGGCTGTTATCACTGCTCTTAGAGGTACATCTCACTACATGACGGGTCCCACTGGCATTGTCTCTGTTCATTGCTAATCCCTGTGCCAGGTTTCTTGATTACTAACTCACTATTTGGATTTGACTTGGTTTCCCATTTATTATAATACTTTTATTATTACGGTTTTTGATGATTCTGCCTTTACTCTGATTTGAAAACTCGAGTATTTCAAATTTACTCTATGTTCCTATTTTTATTGTTTTTGAGCTGGTATCGACGCTTTGCGATACCTTGGATATGTGTCACGCACGACAAGTAGTTCAAGGAGACGCGGTTGTTCACGCTCGATTTCCGGATCGGGGCGTGACAAACCCTCATTTTGCCAATCTCCTATTTCGAGTAACTTAATATTTTATATTTCAACCATAAAATAGTTACATTTTTTTGAATTTTAAAACTGATATATTAATTACTAAATAATTTCAACTTATCCCCACCTTTAAAATTTTAAACTCAAGTTAATTATTATTGATATATGATTAATGGAAAATTATACAATACACTGACATCACTGTAATTTACCAGACTACAAATGCGGAGTTAAACAGTTGACATGTGTTTTTTATGGAATAATTTTGAATTATAAAAAAATTAATTAAGAAAATGGACATGTGTCAACTTCTTAACCCGCTTGTGAAGTCTAGAATTTACATTGATGGTGTATTGTATAACCTAAATTTATTTTAATGTTATCAAATATCATTATTAAAATGTAATCAAAATTTAATTAAAAAAATCCTTTCATATACCTGAAAAATTACATCAAAATATATGAAAAGAATATTTAAAAAATTTATTATTTATTTTAATATTTAATAAATATTTATGATCATTAAATGTTGGGTTTATTGTTTTAAATCCAACTTTCCAACTTTATATATTTATAGAGAATATTTATGTCTGGACTAGAGCTGTCAAATCTGAATAATCCGTCCAATCTGTCCGAACTTGAATTTGTCCAACTTGATTGACCATGAAAAATTAACAACCCAAACTCACTCAACTTGAAGTTCAATTTGATTGTAGACCCAAATTACTTGAGTCACGAATGACCTGAATCAAAATCTAATTGATCTGATCAAAATGACCCCAAATTCAAAAAAATGCGAGAAGGTAACATGAAATGACCAAAAATTTGATTAAATAATTTTACTATAGTAAATTATAATTTATTCAATAAATTGTATAAAAATAAAAAAATATATTAATTTATCTTTAAAAATAAAAAAATTAGTAATTTGTATTTTTATTCTATAGATGAATATAAATATTTTAGACTAATTGCTCAAATTGGTCCCTAACGTTTGAAAAACATAATCAAATAAGGGTCTAACCTTTTAATTTGGTTAATTAAGTCCCTAAAGTTGCAAAATCGGCTCAATTGAGTCCCAAACGTTGCAAAATCGACTTAAATCAATCCCTAAAGTCAATTTAAGTCCCCAACATTTTGGAGTTTATTAGGTTGTCAATTTGATGTCAGGGACTGATTTGAGCCGATTTTGCAATGTTAGGGACTTAATTAACCAAATTAAAAGGTTAGCCACTTATTTGAGCATTTTTGCAAAAGTTTGGGACCAATTTGAACATTTAGCCAATATTTTATTTTGCTACTAATGAAACACAATTTTGCAAAGAAATAGCCCACTTGCTTCTCGAGAAGAGATGGGAAACATGCTCAATATCATTTGATTGAATAGTTGACCCAGCTCCTTGCTGTGTGAAGAAACCCTCCACTTCAATTGGTATTTTTTCACGAAAAGCAAACATGAGATAACAAATCCAGTCTTTCACTAAGATTTCGAATAGCTGTCTCGAGTTCAAGTTGATTATGTTTTGCCTCTTACTCGGAGAAAGACGATCAAACAATTCCCAATCATGGTCCTTGCGGATCGAATCATCCATATAATATACAAAAAGAAACTCCAGATATTTGATATCTTTCTCTTTGAATGAGACCTCAATTCCAGCGACGGTTTCATTAGATATCTTACAAGTAGAATCCCTCTTTTTTCCGATCCAGTTCCTCCACCACCGCGAACCCCGGTTAGATTCAGGCATTATACAATTTTTAGTTATTGGGAGAACCCAAATACTCTCTTTTGGATCCATGAAACAACTCTCAGAGATCTTTTTTATATCTATAACATACATTAAAAAGAGAATTGAATGTACCAAAAAACCATTTGAGAAACCTCACCACATTCACCCAAGAACAAATTGTCAGGGGTATTTCGGTACTTTTGTGCTTGGTTTTTTTGTTATTTCGGTTGATGGTTGAGGAAACAAATCATTTTTTGCTGGTTTATTCATCAAACGATCCATATACTTTTATGTTTTATGCTATTTAGTCCCTCACAATTTTTGGGTTGGACGATTGAACGTTTCAGCTTTAATTCTTTTATTTTTTGTTTTGTTTGTCCGATGAAGATGATTCAAGTGTGGTGAGGTAATTTCATTAAAAGGTAATTTCATGATCTACAAGTTTCATGAAGGACTCAAAAAACAATTTTAATGTTTTCATTCAAAAAAATGTTTCTGAAATTTTGTAGTCTCGATTACCGGTCTATTTGATATCGTATAAATTTTAGTCCACTTGTCCGATTGAGGTTGTTCAAGTGTCGGTTAAAAGGTTATTGTGTGATCTATGACTTTCGTTAAGGGCCTGAAAGCCGAATTTAATTAATGAGTTTCATGGAGGATTCAAGAAGGAATTTTTATGTTTGGTCTCTATAAACAAATCATTTTTTTGTTGGATTATTTATTAAATGATCCTCATACTTTTATAATTTATGCTATTTAATCCTTACAATTATATGTTGGACGATTGAATGTTTCGGCTTTAATTGTTTTTTTTTTTCAATTTGACCGATCAAGGTGATTCAGGTGTCTATTTAAAGGTAATTCCATGGTCTACAATCATTTTTTTTGTTGGATTATTTATTAAATGATCCTCATACTTTTGTAATTTATACTATTTAATCACTTACAATTATGGGTTGGACGATTGAATGTTTCGGCTTTAATTCTTTTATTTTTTTTTCTATTTGACCGATCAAGGTGATTCAAGTGTCTATTTAAAGGTAATTCCATGGTCTACAACTTTCATGAAGGAATCAAAAGCCAATTTTGATGTTTTGATTCTAAAAAATGCTTCTAAAATTTTGTGGTCTCGATTGTCGATCTATCTAATATTGTATAATTTTTGGTCGACTTGTCCGATTGAGGTTGTTCAAGTGTTGGTTTAAAGGTTATTGTGTTATCTACGACTTTCGCCAAGGGTCTGAAAGCTGTATTTGATTAATGAGTTTCGTGGAGAATTTAAGAGAGAATTTTTATGTTTGGTCTTCATAAACAAATATTTTTTTCCCTGTATTATTTATTAAATGACCCTCATACTTTTATGCTTTATGCTATTTAATCCTTTACAATTATGAGTTAGACGATTTAACATGTTGGCTTTTATTTTTGTATTTTTTGTTCTATTTGTTGGATCAAGGTGATTCAAGTGTCTATTAAAAGGTAATTTAATGTCAGGTTTAGATGGATGGTTATGTAGAAATTACTAATTGTTTTTTTTCCATTTGTGGCATACTAATCGTTTTCTAATTAATCATCTTATCTTTCTCCGGAAAAACTCGAGAAAAAAAATACCCGCTACAGAATGCGGGCAGAAATCTAGTGATGATAAAATTATAATGCAATGATATACATTGCCAAATATTGCTTGTTTGTACAACAAATCAACGACAATAATTATTTAAAAAAGGGGAGAAAGCCTTCCTTCTCACCTAATGATGTTTGTTAGTAGTATATATGTATCTACCAACCATTTGCTCCAATCAAGTATCTTTACTATTAACATAATTATTATAATGCTTATTTTTTTTCTTTTCATCATTCTTTTTGATCAATTTTTTCTTTCATCATTAATTACCACTTATTCTTAAATTGAAATATCTATCGATATATCCGTTCCATATTATATTCAACACCTTGTATGTACATTGTACCATCTTATTTCGAGATTATTTAGTACGAATTGAGATACTAATGTATAATAAAAATCAAGCTAAAATCTCAATTTGGTACGAAACTTATTATGAAAATCTCAATTTGATACCAAAACTAAAAGTTGACTCAAATCGATATCAAACCTTTTTAAAAAAGCTCAATCTAGTACTAAATCAGTTTTCCGTCTGTACGTGAAGGATACGCACGGTGAGGTAGTGTTAACCTGAATTTTTAGACAAAATTTAGCCACGTGGCTATTTCTATAGAGGATTAATAATAGAAAAAATTAAATTTTAATTTTAAATTTAATTTTTACAGGGTTAGGGTTAAAAAGTTCAAAAACTAAAAACCCTTCCTTCTCTCGATTCCCTCTGTTGAATCTCGTCTGGGTTCAATTTCTGTGGGTTCTAAGTTCAATTTTCATAGTCGAGGATTATGGTTTGTTTGATTGTTGCTTCGATTTCGAAAAAAGTGGGTAAAAAGGAAGTAGAGAGAAACCACAGATGTTAGGAAGATGATGAGGTCGAAGGGGAGCTTGAGCCGCCACTTAAAAGGTTTGGGGTTCCTCTGCTTCTTTCTGATTATACTGGATCCCTTAGCCGTTGCAGAAATTGGGATGCCAAAGGAGGCAAAAGAAAGTCTTTTTTTTTTTTTGCCAAAACGCTTGATGACAGGTTTATTATAAAGGAAATCAAGAAGACAGAGTACGAATCATTTGAGAAGTTTGCTTTACATCATTTCAAGTACATGAATCAATCATTTGATTCTGGAAGCCAAACCTGCCTTGCTAAATTTTGGAATATATCAGGTTTGCTTTTATTTATTTATTGAGTTGATAACTTCATTCATTTGCTCTCCTTCTTCAACATTATTTGAACATTTTATAGGTGGTAGTAAGACAGCCAAAAACTGGGAAAGAATCGAGGCATGATCTTATGGTGATGGAGAATCTTAACTTTGGTAGAAATATCATTCGCCAGTATGATTTAAAGGGGCTTTACGTGCTCGATTCAATTCAGTTGCTGACGGTACTGGAGAAGTTCTTTTAGATCAGAACTTTGTCAATGACATGAAATATTCCTCTCCATTATATATATGTTAGTAATAAAGCCAATAAAGCCAAGCGTCTCTTGGAAAGGGCTGTATTATGGAATGACACGACTTTCCTCAATGCAAGCCTTTAGTTCTTTCAACTCGACTTTCACTTTCGGTTGATCAATTTTACCATCAATAGCAACAGTTAACTATTGATTAGCTTTTACCTTGAATCATATTCATCAACTTTTAATTGTTTAAGCACTTGGTTTGTTTTAATTTAAGTATGCAGGGAACTATCATAGGGACTATCTCTGTAATTTGGATTGGGTTATTGAGTAACCTTCCATTGTTTTCTACTTATTGGCAGTCAATCAATGTAATGGATTATCCTTTACTTGTATATATAGCAACTAAAATTGTAGTCCTCTCTAGGCTTCGATGTTGGAAATTTGACATTGATTTGTTATCAATATAATCAAACTCTTCATTTTATAGTAGCTATAACATCACTTATACATTGATAATTTCAATTTAACTTCTCTTGACTTTTTCATTTCCATATTTTTATTTAATTTTATCGAAGTTGATAGACACACTTAAAGTAAATAATTATGTTTTTATATTAAAAAAATTCATTAAAGTAAATAATTATGTTTCCAATAAAATGATGCTAATATGTTTGATCTAATTTATTTATTGAAATAGATGGTTCTAAAAAGAGTTCCTTTAAAAAGATTTAATTTAGATCTTCTAATTTTTAATTCAAAAACCACTTAAAAGTCCTTTTGAAAAGCACATCTATCCTGTTTGGCTCCGCTTAAGGTTTTTCCAGCAGATAATATGTAAAATAAGCTGTGGTAATCAGATAATGTCAACATCATTTTGACCAAGCGCAACTATCATATATATAGGCACACTACACTGCTAGCATTTTCTTTTGTCTAGATAAGATGATAGGCATCTTGGAGTTAACGCTAATATCGGAGTTTACAAATAGGGATGTCAATGGGTCCCGAACCGGTGGGGAACCCAATTCCCCGTCCCGACGGAGGCGGGGATGGGGAGCATTTTCGGGGAACGGGGACGGGGACGGGGATTGTTTTTCATTCCCCGTCGGGTACGGGGACGGGGACGGGGAATGGTCCCCCCACCCCGTACCCGGCCCCGAAATATATATACTATTTTTTTTATACATAAAATATATATACTATGTATATATATATTTATTAATATATATGATTTTTTTTTACAACAAAA
>AWWV01016386.1:0-60306 GCA_001974805.1 Corchorus capsularis
TCAACATGCTTTGAAGGCCGAAAGCCAAGTAAAGAGGAATAAAAAGAGCTTTGCATCATCATCTAGCTCATGGAAAACTCCAATTAAGAAAGATGATAAATCTTCCAACAAAGAGAAGGAGTTGGCGCAAAAGGGGGCAAGCCCTAAAACCGAATCTAAGTCTTCATCAAGTTCATCTTCTAAGACTTATGTTAAGTGTTTCAAGTGTCAAGGATATGGTCATTATGAAAGGGATTGCGTTAACAAGAAGGTTATGTTCACTAATGACTATGGAGAAATTGAGAGTGAAGATGAGGAAATCGCACTAGGAGCTAGTGGTGATGGAGCTGATGAAAGTGGGTTGTCGCATGATGATGAGGATGATGATGGTAATACACCGGCACTCTTGAACTTAGTTGCAAGGAGAACTTTAAGTGCCTATGTTAAAGTAGATGTACACAATCAAAGGGAGAATTTATTTCATGCTAGGATGTATGCTAATGGAAAGCCTAGTAGTGTGATCATTGATGGAGGGAGTTGTACAAACATAGCTAGTGTGTACCTAGTGAAGGAGTTAGCGTTACCTACCACTAAACACCCTAAACCCTATAGTTTAGGATGGTTCAATGATAGAGAGGAAATTAAGGTTAACAAACAAGTTTTAGTTTCTCTTTCATTGGGCAGGTACGATGATAAGGTGCTATGTGATGTGCTACTGATCGAGCCAAAAACAACCCTATTTTTATGGATATTTTACTATGTTTTTGGGTCCATTTATGCTCTAATTTGCTTTATTTTGGTGATATTTGTGTTTTGAGTATTTAAGAGATGTGAAATTGGAAATTTGTTAATTTTCACTACTTTGGGAGCTATTTTGATGACTTTTTACACAGATATGAGCAAAGTAATTTTGAGTATAGATTTGGAGATTCGAAGTTTGTGTTTTGAAGATTTCTTGAAGATAATTTGAAGACTTGAAGACCATTGAAGAATTATTTTAAGAAGCAAGAATTGAAGATTGGAGCTTAATTTGCAAAGGATTGAAGACAAGCCCAGATGAAGCCCGGAAGTTAAGGATTTTTCAATATTTTATATGGGATTATACTCAGCCCATATAAACATATAATTGGAGTTAAAATCCCAATTTGTGGGCTTAATATTCAAAAGAATATCGAAATCCCGTAATTTCCCGCAGATTTGCGATTTAATCCCGGATTCAGCGCAGTCTCGGTAAAAAGGCCATAACTTTCTGCTCAAGCATCCGTTTTAGGCCCGTGAGTAGCCGTTGGAAAGCTAACTCCGAGATCTACAACTTTCCTTTGAAGTCCAAAGCCCAATTCTGCCGTTTTCAAGCCCAAAACTAATGTCGAAGTTGCTGTGCGATTTCTGGAAATTTCAGGATCTTACTTTCACTTGGATTTTAACCTTAGGAAGACTTTTAAGCCAACTTGGAGACCAAGTCAGCCCCTAGAACGTCCTAGAGTCCTATCCTAAATCTAATAGGAGTCTTTAGGTTATTTTTCTCCTATAAATAGCCACCTTAGGTCTAGGTTTTTATATATTCTCTCTTTAGAAAAATATATTGTAGATTTGCTTGAAGATTTGGAGGAGAAACCCTAGGAGCCGCTGCCCCCTCCTCTCTTCTTCTTCCATAGATAAGTTTTCTTCTTCTTATTTGTGGATGCTCACTCAATTCATGAGTGAGTAATCCTTTTCTTTTCTCCAATGTAGAATTTAATTGATCTCTTGACTATTATCATGGTGAGATTTTGTGCTTTTATATGAAAATTGTTTTGGGTATTTCTTAAATCTCTGTTTTAATTCTATGTTGCTTGTTTTGATTGATTGGAATCGACACTATCTTGATAAATTAAGTTAACATTAGCTAGATTAAATCTAGGATGGAAATTCGGATTTAATCGTTTGTAGCAATTGGAGGAGAATGAAAATTCTTTCCAAGAGAGATAAGAATCAATTGGCAAGTAATTGTTTGTTGTGCTTGTTTATAAATTACTAGTTCTTAATGCTTTGTTCTTTAGTGGTTCTTAAGCCCGGAAGGGAAATTAATTGCTAAAAGAATGATAGGGACAATTTAAGCCTGGAAGGGAAATCTTATCTAATTTAGGTAATTTAGGATTAAATTCCAAGCAAGCTATTCAACGTTTTCATAATCTTTAGATATCAATGATCCATGTTATTTATGTCAACAGGGAGATTAATTCTATGTTGGAGGGTTTTGTTTAATTGTTTTCTCAAATCTATTCACTGCTTCTTAATTAATTGTTTTCTTTAATTTTCTTGACTGTTTTCTTAGTTAATTTTACTTGTTTGTTAGATTTAATTCAATTATACTTCCAAAATTCTCTTTATTTATTTTGTTTTTAATAAGAAAAAGAATAATAACCTATCTCTCTGTGGGATCGACCCCTACTTGCCCTAGCTATTTATAGTTAGTAATTGTTGGGATTATTTTTATGATTGCTGACGACCGATCAGCTATGGACTTGGTTATTAGCCTTAATTAAAAACAAGGCCAATTCGATGAACATCATCGGCATTGACTACTCCAAGTCGATGGAGTATTTGTTCTTCACCATCGATACCAATCTCAATGTCCTGATGATCTAGGTTTAATAATTCAAATCATAGCTAATTAAATTAATTGAAGCCGATGATGTTGTCTTTTGGGAATTAAGCCTGTAGCCTTAATATTTGGAAGATTAATCAAATCCACTTTGGCTTAAAAGAAATTAAATCAGTATTTGGTTTTATCATCGACACCAATCAATTGATCCTGATGATAAGTAATGGCCACGTCAAAAGTTCTATTTGGAAACAAAGTAGGCCATGTCATCGACACAAATAACTCGAACCTGATGGTGTTGCCTTCAATTTATCATTCACATCATCTGGACCAATAAATTGGTCCTGATGGTGTAAAGGAAATATTTAATTACCTTGAAAATTATTAATTACCTTCTAAAATTAAATTACAAGGCAATTTCCAAGCAATTTCCTAAGTGGTTTGGGCTTTGCTCAAAGATTTTCTTAATTCAATTAGGTTTAGGGTGGTTTTAATCTTCATCAATTTTGGAATTTAAGATTTAATCTTGATCATCCAAAATTAATCAATTAAACCACAATCCCTGATACGAATCTAGTTGTAAATCGGTCCAAATCCACCTTAGAGACCTGCCTAAGATCAACTTGAATCACCAAACTTCTAGATGAGTATGTCGACAATCTTCACTTGATAAATTCTCCTTCGTTCGTCGGCCTTAGACCCTCAATTCGACCTGCAATTGAGCACCTAAGATCACAAGAATTCACAAACAATTAAGCAATCACAACCTAATTGTTTGCTAGGACTCAACAAAATTGAAGAACCCTAAGTTTGCTTAAACTAGAACAATGAAGCTAAGATAATCAATTTGGGAAAATAGTCCTCAACTTTATTAATCAACTCAACGTATGTTTTCAAGAGATAAAAGAGCCCTTATATAGGGGAGGGGTTGGCGCATAACATACCAACTCCTAATCCTACAAGGGTGGTTTACATAGAATAATCTAGAAACTATCCTAAATTACAACAAATAGGAAAATAGATGAGGATTGGACTTTTATTAAACAAGGCCCAACCCTAATCAAGGTCCAAACTAAATATTTAACTAAACTAAGATAGAATATGGGCCCATGAGGCCGAATTACACAACTTAAGGACTAATGATCATCGATTTCAAGTAAAGTGAATATCTTGGAATCGATGGGAATATCCTTGGTGATGTCGACTTCAATGCTCTCCAATTGTTCTTCAATGGACTCCAAACCTCCAAGATGAGATCTAATAAAGCCCAATAAAGCTTCCTTGAACCTTTTAGCCCGAGCCCTTGTCATTGGACCTTGTGGAATGGCTAAAGGATCAAACGGCCGGCTGTGCCCGGATGGCCCATGCGATGGCTGGTTGTGGCCGGTTGGCGCCTCATGCATTGACCGGTTGTGGCCGGTTGCTCCATGCGATGTGGCATGCGATGTCCGGTCAAGTGGCCGGTGTGGCGCGGCTTCTCCAAGCGATGGCCGGTCACATGTGATGCTTCCAACTCCATGCTCCTCCAAGCTTGCATTCTTGACATCTCCATGTAAATCCAAGACATGATCTTCATTAGCTCCAATGTGCTCTTCTAAGCCATGATAAGCCCTTGGCGCATCATCCCCTCTCCCTTGAAAAGGATTTGTCCTCAAATCTGGATCACTATCAAACAAGGATAAGTCTGAAACATTAAAAGTAACACTTACATTGCCATATTCACTTGGAAGATCTAGCTTGTAGGCGTTGTTGTTGATCCTTTCCAAGACTTGGAATGGACCATCTCCACGAGGTAAAAGCTTAGACTTCCTCTTTTCAGGGAACCTCTCCTTCCTTAGATGCAACCAAACCCAATCTCCGGGTTCAAAGATGATCTCTTTGCGCCCCTTGTTAGCAATCTTCATGTAGTGTTGTGTTTTCTTCTCAACTTGAGCTCGAACCCTAGCATGAAGTTCCCTAACATAATCAGCCTTCCTTTGTCCATCAATGTCGACTTGTACACTCAAAGGTAAACTCAACAAATCCAATGGGGTTAAAGGATTAAAGCCATACACAGTTTCAAAAGGTGAATGTCCAGTGGTTCTATGTATGCTTCTATTATATGCAAATTCGACATGAGGTAGACAATCCTCCCAATTCCTTAAGTTCTTCTTAATTAATGCCCTAAGTAAAGTAGACAAAGTCCTATTAACTACTTCCGTTTGACCATCGGCTTGAGGATGACAAGTAGTAGAAAACAACAACTTAGTACCTAACTTAGCCCACAAAGTTCTCCAAAAGTGACTTAAGAACTTAGCATCTCTATCACTCACAATCGTCCTAGGCATTCCATGTAGTCTGACAATTTCCTTAAAGAATAAATTTGCTACATTAATGGCATCATCGGTGTTAGTACATGCAATAAAGTGTGCCATCTTAGAAAACCTATCAACAACCACAAAGATAGAATCTTTACCTCTCCTAGAACGAGGTAATCCTAACACAAAGTCCATACTAACATGAGTCCATGGTTCATGAGGAATAGGCAAAGAAGTATACAATCCATGAGGTTTAAAAGTAGATTTAGCTTGCAAACAAACAATACAACTAGCAATATACTTCCCTACATCATGTCGCATCTTAGGCAAAAAAAAGTGTTCAACCTCTCTAATGGATGGCAATCCACTAGGAATTTTCCCACAAAAGTAAGCAATGGGCTTCTCTCCTTGCATCAAAACAACTACAATTTCTACAAAATCACTCAAAAGAGACATAATATTGCTTGGAATATCTCCAGCCAAGTTGTTAGTTCCCATTAGTGTATTTCGAAACAAAAGTAAGATCAAAACAGAATTATCTTGCAAAGCACTCTTAATCTCACTTTTAGTAGCTAACATACACTCTTTAACAACTTCCTTAGAAATCTCTTTCTTTTCACCCAAAACAGAATTGTTTGCAATGCTATGATCAACCAAAACAGAATTATTTGCAATGCTATGATCAACCAAAACAGAATTATTTGCAATGCTATGATCAACCAAAACAGATTTGTTTTCATCACAATTAGCATCCAAAACAGATTTAGTATCACCACAAACAACACTTAAAACAGATTTAGTGTCATTGCAAACAACACTCAAATTAGGTTTAGTATCATCGCAAACAACATCTAAAACACTCTTTGCAACTAAGGCTGTTTTATCATCAAAACAATCATCAATTTTAGGTTCGAATTTACTCTTTTCTTTAGCCCTAAATTCAGCATCCAATTTAGCAAAATCATCTCTCACTTTAATTTGATCTTTTAAACCTTCTTGAAGTGATAAAGGAATTAAAGTAAAGGCTTCTTACCACACATGAAATAATACTTGTTGGTCTCTCCATCATGATGAACTTTGTTGTCAAATTGCCATGGTCGACCAAGTAGTACATGACATGCTTGCACGGGTAAGACATCACACAAAACATCTCCTTTGTACCTGCCCAAAGAAAGAGAAACTGAAACTTGTTTGTCAACACTAATGTCTTCTCTATCATTGAAACAACCTAAGCTATAGGGTTTTGGATGATTAAAAGTAGGTAGTTGTAACTCTTTCACCAAATAATCACTAACTATATTTTTACAACTCTCTCCATCTATAATCACACTATTAGGCTTCCCATTCGCATACATCCTAGTGTGAAACAAATTCTCCCTTCTAACATCCCCTTTTACATAGGAACTCAAAGTTCTCCTATCAACCAAACTAATACACATGGTGCCAAGTTGTTTAAGTATTTGTTGTAACAAGGCAGCTGTATTTACTTCTTGATTTTGTTCTTCTTGTCTATCTCCCATTGTACCTACAAAAAGAACAAAGATTAGTAGTAAAAATCCTCACAAGTGTGTGTGTGTGTTTATGCCTTTGACTTGTGCTCTCGTATTTGCACTCAATTCCTATGGATTGGTGGTCCACTACTCTCTTGATGATCTCACAAGATTATGCCGTTTACTAGCTTTCAATAGGCCTAATAAGAGCAACTCCTAGAGCACTCCGTTCTTCTCGTGACCTACTTGAGGAATAAACAATTAGTAGCAAAATTATTGTGAATCAAAGGAAAGTGATCTTAAACCAAACCAAACCACTTATGCAGGCTCTTGATGTCGAATTCCTTCTCCAAAGTTGCTGCACAAAAACTCAATTCAAGCACAATTTAAACAACCAAATCGATTTGTAAACCCTAGTACCACTTATCTCCAATTTTGTACCACTTGTCTCCAATAGAGTTTGTATCCTGAAATTCTTCAAATTAAATCACAATTCACAGCAAAAGCAACCCAAGAATCTCAATTACACAATCAATTAGAGTTATTTGCAAACAATTGAATCAATTGCACAAACAAAACCCTAATTCCCAAAATTCCCAAACTAAAACCCTAGTTGATGTCGAAGATCGATAACAACACAGATTTTTTTTTATTTTTTTCAGTATTTTTCCCAGAAAGATCACACTAAAAGAAGTCTAGATCTCAAACTTCAAAGCTTTGCGAGCTCAAACGAATCTAGAACAAAAATCACAAGTTTCTGGTCGAAATTTTTTATTATTATTTTTTTGATATTTTTCGATATAACTACTAGTTATAAGAGACTCAAATCTGAAATTTCAAAGCAAAAAGATGTAAGATGAATCGGCTATGAATTTTCAAAGTTGCTGATTTTTTTAAAATTTTCAAGAAGGGTGGTGCGATAAATGTATGGGTGAAATCGATGGATGAAAATTTGATGAATGATGAATAGAAAGATAGATTTACCGATTGAAGATGATAAACCTAAGCTTTGATTACCAATTGATACGAATCTAGTTGTAAATCGGTCCAAATCCACCTTAGAGACCCGCCTAAGATCAACTTGAATCACCAAACTTCTAGATGAGTATGTCGACAATTTTCACTTGATAAATCCTCACTTCGTTTGTCGGCCTTAGACCCTCAATTCGACCTGCAATTGAACACCTAAGATCACAAGAATTCACAAACAATTAAGCAATCAAAACCTAATTGTTTGGAGAGGGGTTGGCACACAACTTATGTTTTCAAGAGATAAAAGAACCCTTATATAGGGGAGGGGTTGGCGCATAACATACCAACTCCTAATCCTATAAGGGTGGTTTACATAGAATAATCTAGAAACTATCCTAAATTACAACCAATAGGAAAATAGATGAGGATTGGACTTTAATTATACAAGGCCTAACCCTAATCAAGGTCCAAACTAAATAATTAACTAAACTAAGATAGAATATAGGCCCATGAGGCCGAATTACACAACTTAAGAACTAATGATCATCGATTTCAAGTAAAGTGAATATCTTGGAATCGATGGGAATATTCTTGGTAATGTCGACTTCAGTG
The DNA here is from genome assembly GCA_001974805.1 of Corchorus capsularis. Classification (NCBI taxonomy): domain Eukaryota; kingdom Viridiplantae; phylum Streptophyta; class Magnoliopsida; order Malvales; family Malvaceae; genus Corchorus; species Corchorus capsularis. The sequence continues at coordinate 7,935 of AWWV01016386.1, forward strand.
CTCTCCAATTGTTCTTCAATGGACTCCAAACCTCTAAGATGAAATCTAATAAAGCTCAATAAAACTTCCTTGAACCTTTTAGCCCGAGCCCTTGTCATTGGACCTTGCGGAATGGCTAAAGGATCAAATGGCTGGCTGTGCCCGGATGGCCCATGCGATGGCCGGTTGTGGCCGGTTGGCGCCTCATGCATTGGCCGATGTCGCATGTAATGTCCGGTCAAGTGGCCGGTCATGTGGCCGGTGTGGCGCGGCTTCTCCAAGCGATGGCCGGTCACATGCGATGCTTCCAACTCCATGCTCCTCCAAGCTTGCATTCTTGACATCTCCATCTAAATCCAAGACATGATCTTCATTAGCTCCAATGTGCTCTTCTAAGCCATGATAATCCCTTGGTGCATCAATCCCTAATTTACCTTGGTGTAAATTACGGTATAAACATTGCCCCCCTCAAGCTTGATCACTATTTAAAGGGATCAAAGCTTGAATTTTAATTACACAAAAACCTCTCCAAACCGACAAGTAATATTGCACCAATTTAGCCTTCTGGTCGTTGCTCATTCTGTGAATTAATATTTGTCTTCAAGTCTTTGTTGACTCACCATGGCTCGCTCTTCATGAAATCCTCCATCCTCCAATAATCAAAGGAATCAACAAGGTCGTCCAAGGACGATGAACTCACACCTTGCACAACAACATCCTGTTACAGGATCAGGTAATTTCGCAAACCCCAATTTCAATTTGTATTGGCCATCAGATTTATATCTCCTTAAGCCAAAACGGATTTTACTTAAGAACAATGTTTGAAAGTCAGGGAATAATTTTCCGTTACTCTTTACAATCCAATTTTTCGGCCGAATGCTTTATTGGCCTATCACCACCGAACCTTTGCCCATGTAATCGCAAATTCTATTCTAGGTCAAAAACCTTATTGCCAAAGTCAAACAAATTTCCTTCCGTGAATGAATTGGATTTCGGCCTCATAGTTAATTTCTAGACCAATAAATTGTATATATTCTCATAAGAAAATATATAATGTCATGATCTTCAAGCCTAATAACAAACATGGGCCCAAAACTTTATTTTGATTTCCCTTTGCTATTGGCCTAATTTTCTAAGCCAATTAGCTTTTACTTTGTACGTACACCATCAGGACCAAGTCCCTAAGGGGACACCCCAGTGGTTGAGAGCTTGGAACTTCTTATGGGAGGTCCCGGGTTCGAAACCTGGGATGGGTAGGGTGGGATTATGGGAAAGGAGAGGACTACCTCCTATTGTGTAGTCCATTTCAATATCATGTTCATGAGTAGCAAAAAAACACCATTAGGACCAAATTTGCTGTCTCGATGGTAAAATTTTTTTTATTAACTCAAAAACCACATGGTCGAACCCAAATCAATTGGAATTAACCATATAAAATCTTATTTCGCAAATCCCATATCCTCGACTCCAATTGATCGGTTCCAACAGCATGAAAATTTTAAAAATACACCATCAGTACTAATTAAATTAGATTTGACGGTATGATTTTCATCATTTTTTTTATATAACGTTGGCTTAAATTTCTTCAATCCAATCGTTGTGTTGCTGACATCGGTTCTTTTTTATTTTCAGCTCCATCAATTGCGTCTTCGGATGTTTCCCATCCTTCTTCATACAGAGGCAGAGTCAAAATTGACAAGTCAACTGCTGCTCTACTCCTTTCCGAACCCGATGACCAACCGATCAATGTTGATGATATTTTCACCAATATTCAACGCATAGTTGCTGCAAACAAACATTTAGAAGAAGCTGATGATGCTCGGAAAGAATTGGTGCTGACTCCCATGTACCAAAAATCTCCTCCATCTGCCTTGGACCAATATTTTCCATGTCAATCGTTCTTGGATTTGCCGTTTAAATACCCAAGCTACAAATGGGACCGGTGGGTGAACAAACCAGCAACATGGCCGACTCATTTTCCAGAGTGGCATTCCTGGGTGAACCGCATGCTGCACTACTATGAAGATGCCTTTGTGTCTCAGAGCATTTATCCATTCATCATGCTCTCTCTTGAGGAGTTTAATTATGACTCCGTTGTCTTGCCTGCTCTTATGTCTTAATGGAACCGATGTTTTAACTTCTTCCATCTTCCATGTGGCCCTTTGTCGGTCATTTTAATGGATGTGGCCGCTATTACTGGACTTCCAGTGGATGGTTTTGAGGTATCCAGCGTTATGGGAACCACTCGAGAGGAAGAGAGCATTGATTACCGCATTCCTCCTAAATGTCCGGGATTTGTTCCGTTTATCAGCCAGAGTGCTGGTGTGGGGGTTGACGATAAACCTGATGAAGAAGAGGTAACAACTTTCATGCTCTGTCTAATCTACAAATTCATGGTTTGCTCTCCTTCTAAGCAATGTACACCAGAGTGCATCAGGCCACCGCCGTCTTGCTTTGGGACAGTTTGTTCTTGCGAACTTGTATAGGAGTTTGTATAGTATCACGGCACCCTCCGATACTGCACCTCTTGGTACTCCATGTGGTCTTATATGGATTCTTTAGATTTGGGCTTGGATGTATTTCCCTGACCCTGAGATATCTCCTTCACCACTTGTTTCATCTAAATCCCTTCTGAGTTATGGAGCGTTATATGCTAGCCGTCCAACGGTATGTGATAGTTTTGAGAAAGCTTTCACTTACTTTTGGAATCTTCGGATTGATAGACGCTTCGACAAGTTCTTCATATTTAGAAACTATGACTATGGCCCCACATGGTTCAGAGCAGCTCCTGATGATACTGATGATGATAGAGTCCGTGAATCATGGAAGAATTATTGTCTTCCCCTTGATCTTCCCGTCGGCCTTGACCTAAGTAACTCTAAAACCCGGTTAGGTTTTGAGTTTTACTCTCCTTCATTGTTCTGCCGACAAATTGGTTTTTTCCAACGGGTGCCTGTGCCTCCTGCTATTTCAAGGAACCGCTGTTGCCATCAACGTCTTACGACGTTCAAAAAACAAGACCTTGAAGATGCTCATGAAGAAATGTTTAATGCCCGGGAAAATGCTATTTTCAGGATGCCCCCGTTCTTGCCTAATTGTTCGCCATCCTTTCAGTCATGGTGGGCAGGTCAATGGAACAATATAATTGACAAAGAGAATGTTAAGGTGATTGTTACACGACTTTCTCCTGGAGGTAACATTCCCTATTCTTTTATCTTATTCATTTAGAACTGCATCATGAGCATGACCTTAATGAATTTACTTATTCCTTCCCAGGTAAGAGGATAGCAAAACCAAAGAAAAGACTTGTTGCTTCCAATCAATCTTCTGATGATGAGGAAAATGAAGCTCCATTGAAAGTAAACAAGAAGAAGAAACCAACATTGAATGCCTCAACCGTTCCTGCTTCCTCTAATCCATCAGATGATCATCCGATAGCTGAAGTGAAGAAGCCGAAGATGACCAAACCATCTCCTACCGTTTCCTCATCTCCACTTCCTGCTTTAAAGCCTGCTTCCTTCATTCCTCAGGTATCTCCCAATCTTTTTCATTTTTCCTTCTAGTATAAAATGACATCAGGATACTAACGCATTTATACTTCTTGATAGGTCACTCCTTCTGCACTTGGTCTCAGTACCAGCTCTAATCCTTTCAAAACATCTGTTTCCACTCCTTTCGGTTACACCTCTGGTCCAAGTACATCAACATCGGTTGGCCTGAAAGTATCTCCATCAAATGAAGATCCGAGTTCTAAGCTGGCCACACCTATGACACCATCAGTATGGATAGCTAAAACTCCATTGGCCACACCACCATCTGTTCCATCTCCTCCCAAAGAAGCTTTGTCTGTATCGAAGACTACGGACCATCGGTTAATAAGACTCTTGATTTTGACACTCCATTGGATCTTACTCTTGCTTCACCAACGGGACCACCTGCTAAAGAAACATTACGTTCTCCAAAGCCAGTGACTCCCAAGCCTACTCCTACTAAGACTTCATCTTCACCCAGCTCTGTAAGTAACTTTATGCCTTTAGCTATATATTTTCTTCGGTTTTTTTTATATACATATCATTCCATCATCCTAACAACTTCTAAATGATGACAAGTTGACCCTACTTCTTCTCGCTTGGCACACCATGAATCGCTCAAACGCCTCATCTCAAAAGCAGTTCCTTCCCCTTACCGATCTCTTAGGGATTCTGAAATCCCATCAGAAGCAGCATTGAAGGATGCCCTCGAAACTCTCTATGCATTCTTGTTAGATGCAAGCTTAGCACTTGAGGAGAAAAACTTAGACTCAATTTATGCTACCGCACGGTTTTGGTTCTATTTTCCTCAGTCGTTCCAGGACACTATTGCCAAACTCAATCGACTAAGCAGTGCTCTTGATCAAGCATAAGAGCAAAGGAGTGAGTTTGGGAAATGCCAACAAGACATTGATGATGAGAATGCCAAAGCGTTTGAGGTGGCAATTCCAACTGATGAGGAATTTCAGGTTGATAGAACGCAAGATAACTGCTCTTCATGCTGAGCTGGCCTCTTTGAAAACACCTCATGCAATAGTATTAAATCGCGGTCGCTGCCCCTATCACGGACGCGGTCGCGGTGTCGCGAAAGTTACGTAATGCGTCGCGGATGTCGCGGCCGTAATTTTCTTTCAAAAAATTGCATTAGTTACAAAACTAATAAATTTATATATGTTGACATTATATGCATTCATTTTAACCTTGATATTAATTTTTTTTATATGTTGACATTGTATTCATTCATTCAAATGCAATCAAATTAAATATTACAAATATAAGTTAATAGAATCAAATTAAAATCTATACAAAATTTACCACCAAAATGAGTGACGTGCAGGTTCTTCTGATACACTTTGCTTTTGATCATCACTTTGGTTTTGACCCCCCCATCCTTGGTTTTGGTCCTCCCATCCTTGAGGCATAATATATCCATATGGATTCACATGCATTATATTGCACTTTTGTTTTTCACTTTGTACTTTTCACTTTGCACTTTGGTCTTTTCACTCTGCACTCTTGTTCCATTTTTACAACTCACTCATGCTCTCACCATGTAACCAACAAATCTTGTTCAAATTTGATCTTGTGAAGAATCTGATACTCACTCATACTCACTCATGCACTTTAACATGTGCTTTTGAGACGCTTTTGCTCTTTGATTGTGGCCTGATGTGTACAACTTTGTCCACTTGTAGCTTGACTGTTGGCTGGCTTTGCTTGCCCAGATAGTAGTTCTTTGTATCTTTTACAAAGAAATTAATTATATATCTCCTTTTGCTTTAAAAGAAGAAAAAACCGCATGTAACCAATAGATTGTCCAATCTTGGCTTTTTAAAGGCAAAGTTCGGGAGATTTTATCAACAAAAAAGCCTCCAACAAACTAAGTTTAATCAAAAGAGTCCTGATTAAATATATTTTGTTATAATGAGGCTTATGGAAGATAAATATTTGTATTTAAGAGGTGTCACGGTGGTGTCGCAGGCATCACGGGCCGTTACACCGTTTTTTTACCTATGTCGCGGCCGGTACGTAACGGTCGCGGCTGGGACACCTGCAACTGATACACCAGGGTAACGTTGCGGGAAATATCGTCTCGGTGCCCTTGAAAACCGGGAGCGCAAAACACCCGGGAGCGCATGGATCGCTTGGAGATTCGAACCAAAGAGCTCATGGCCCGTGGTCCTAAGATCGATGAAATTGACCATCGTCGTGCGTATCTTCAGTTCCAGATAGACCAGTTATTAGTCGACGTTGAGGCTTGGAATGATTATTTGCCTCCCCGTAAGGAAGCTGAAAATGGTGATGATAAAGATGGTGGTGGTGAGAACGAAGAAAACTCTTAGTTCTTCTTTTGCAAGTGTAATATGACAAAAGTCTATTTATTTCTTTTCCATGTTATAATTACATTTCATTAAGTAATGCAATTACATTTTGAACATTTGGACATTTGGTGGCCTAATACTAAGACCATCTGTTTTAATTTTTCCATGTTGATTGCAAATTTCTCGCAACATCATCGACATCAAATTCCTGATGGTCTAAATTTCTTCACACGATCGGAACCAATTTTTACATCCTGATGGTCTAAATTTCTCCACACCATCAGAACCAATTTTTATAAAGTTCTTTGTGCCGATTGGAGTTTTTTTTTTTTTTTTTTTAATAAGCCGCTATACGCAATTGGGGCAGCTTTGTCCACGAAGCATATCTATATATTTTATCACCCACTTGTGTAAAAGTTGGCCGAAACAGCCATGCTTTCGTCAACTTCTTCTTCAGTTACTTGATCAAATTCAGGTTCGGGAACTTGTATTGCTTCCCATGCAGTAGGATAGTACTTCTTCAAATACCTCCCGTTGATGAACCTTGGGTGCCATTTTTTATCCATGCTCTCTAACCAATAAGCACCACCTTTGAGTACCTTTCTTAAACGGAATGGCCCTTCCCATTTGGGTATCCATTTTCCATAAGGTTTAATCTTTATACCAATAGGTAATATAGCTTTCCAAACTAATTCACCTTCGGCAAAACTCTTATGACGAACTTTTTTGTTGTAACTTCTTTCGACTTTTCTCTTTTGTGCGTTCAAATGATCTAAAGCCGATAAGCGCTCTGAATCTTTATCCTCAAGAGCGACCATCATTGACTCGGTGTACTCTTACCAAGTCAAATCGTTTTGAAAAGCAACCCTGGTCGATTTGGCCAAGATCTCCATTGGCACCATGGCGTCATGTCCATAGGTGAGATTAAAAGGGCTAACTCATGTACTCGAACGTTGCGACATATGATAAGCCCATAATGCTCCTGATAAGTATTCATCCCATTTCCCTGGATGTTTGAGTACTAACTTATCCATGATCTTCAAGATCACTTTATTGGAGGCTTCAGCTTGCCCATTAGCCTATGCATAATGGGGTGTTGATTTCATACATTTGATTCCATTTTTCTACCTAATACTTCTGTTATTTCTCCATCAAAATTCAATCCTTGATCTGAGGTAAGGGTTTCTGGTATTCCAAAGCGGTAAATGGTATGTTCTTCAATGAACTTCTGGATATCCGTATGCTTGGTACTCTTCATCGCCTTTGCTTCCACCCACTCAGTGAAGTAATCAGTAGCTATGATGATGAAACAAACCCCACCTTTTGTTGGAGGATTAATTTTTCCAACGAGATCTATAGCCCATCCATGGTGATGTGCCAAGGGCTTATCATGGTCTTGAAGAGCACAATGGAGCTGATGGAGATCATTCCTCGGATAAACTTGGAGATGTCTCGGATATTCAAGAAGTTGCTATGGTTGATCCCGGTTTAAAAGGAAGCATGGAGGAGCATGGAGAGGATGCCATCGCACAAGACCGGCCATTGCATGGAGGGATCGCACATGACAGGCCATGGCATGGGCCAATCGCACAAGACCGGGCACAACCCGGGCACATCCAGACATTTGATCCTTTAGCCATTCCATTAGGTCCTATGACAAGGGCCCGGGCTAAAAGGTTCAAGGAAGCTTTATTGGGCTTGGTACGAACTCATCTTGAAGGTTTGAAGTCCATTGAAGATCATTGGAGAGCATTGAAGACATCAAGCCAAGGAATATTCCCAACGATTCCAAGCTATGCACTTTACTTGAAATCGTTGAGCATTAGGGAACACATTGTGTAATTCGGCCAATTGGGCCTTTATTCTATCTTAGATTAGTTATTTATTTAGTCTAAGACATTGGGTTGGGCCTTGTTTGACTAAGTCCAATCCTTGCTTAATTAAGTTATGTATTTACTTTTCCTAGTAGGACAAGGTGTAGGTAATTTCCTTGTTCTTTCCTTTATGTGTAAACCGCCCATAAGGCTTTAGGATTAGGGGGTTGCATCATCTTGCCTATATAAAGGCACCATCCCCCTCTTGTAAAGATAAGTTGAGTTGATCAATAAAGTTGAGGATTATTTTCTCAAATTGATTATCTTATTTTCATTGTTCTAGTTTGAGCAAACTTAGGGTTCTTCAATCTTGTAGAGTCCTAGCAAACAATTAGGTTGTGATTGCTTAATTGTTTGTGAATCTTGTGATCTTAGGTGTTCAATTGCAGGTCTAATTGAAGACTTAGGGCTGACGAACGAAGAGAGCCTGCTTTGTGAAGGTTGTCGACATTCTTGTCTAGAAGTTGAAGAAGTTCAAGTAGATTCTTGGCGGGTCTCAAGGATAGATTTGAATCTAATACAACTAGATTCGTATCAATAGGTAATCAGAGCATAGGTTGTCATCTTCAATCGGTACATCTATCCTTCTATTCATCATTCATCAAGTTTTCATCCATTAAAATTCAACTACACACTCATCGCACCACCTTCATGAAAAATCCAAAAATTCAGAAACTTTTAAAATTCATAGCCGATTCATCTTAACTCTATTTGTTTGAAATTTCAGATTTGAGTTTCTTATAACTAGTGGTTATATCGAAAAATATATAAAAAAAATCGACCACAAACTTGTGATTTTTGTCCCGGATTCGTTTGAGTTCAGAAAACTGGGAAATTTGAGCTTGAGACTTATTTTAGTGTGATCTTTCTGGGAAAAATATTGAAAAAAATAAAAAAATCTCTGATGTTTTCGATTTTTTTCAGAAACTAGGGTTTTAGTTTGGGAAATTTGGGGGTTAGGGTTTTCTTTGTGCATATGATTCAATTGATTGCAATTAGCCCTAATTGATTGGTGATTGAGATTCTTGGGTTGCTTTTGCTGTGAATTCAGATTTAATTTGAAGAATTTCAGGTTACAAACCTTATTGGATACAAGTGGTACAAAATAGGAGATAAGTGGTACTAGGGTTTTGCTAATGGTTTGAATTGTTTGAATTGTGTTTGAATTGAGTTTTTGTGCAGGAAGTTTGGAGAAGGAATTCCACATCAAGAGCCTGCATAAGAGGTTTGGTTTTGGTTTAAGATCACTTTCCTTTGATTCACAGAAATTTTGCTACTAATTGTTTGTTCCTCAAGTAGGTTACGAGAAGATAGGGGTCTCTAGGAGTTGCTCTTATTAGGCCTATTGAAAGCTAGTAAAAGGCATAATCTTGTGAGATCATCAAGAGAGTAGTGGACCGCCAATCCATAGGAATTGAGTGCAAATACGAGAGCACAAGTCAAAGGTATAAACACACACACACTTGTGAGGATTTTTACTACTAATCTTTGTTCTTTGTGTAGGTACCATGGAAGGAGAACAAGATCAAGCCAATTTGGCTACTATGTTGCAAACCTTAATGCAACGATTGGACACTAAGGATACTAAATTCGATGCTTTGGCCAATGATGTCCAACAAGTAAAGGATGGCCAAAATCAACAAGTTCAACCTCCTCAACAAAGAGCCAATGCCGCAAACAACAATGAAAGAGTTCAACCTCCACCAAGACAACTTGTTCCTCGGATGGATCCAATGGAGAGATTGAGGCAACAAGAGCTTGGAGGTCAAGCAATCAATGAGAATATGCGGCCTAGAAGGGGAGTTGAAAGAGAAGAGCCTAAAGACAACTTCAAATACAAAATCCCTAAATTCAATGGGAGAGGGTCACCATCCGATTACTTGGAGTGGGAGTCGAAATTGGATATGTATTTTGATTATCACCCTCATGCGGAGCCAAAGAAGGTGCAAATTGCTACTCTTAAATTTACGGAGAATGTTTTAAATTGGTGGAATCAACTAGCGCAAGCAAGAAGAAGAAATTTGGAAAGACCTATTGATACTTGGTTGGCGCTAAAGAGCTTTATGAGGAAGAGGTTTGTTCCAAGCTTTTATACTAATGGTCTCTACCAAGAATTGCTATCTTTGAGGCAAGGAACAAGGAGTGTTGATGAATACTACTCTGAGATGATGTTGTTGATGTCTAGGGCCGATGTTGATGAAGCTCCACAAGCCACTATCGCAAGATTTTTGGCGGGGTTGAAAAGGGAAATTCATGACATTGTGGAGATGCAACAACACTATGATGTTGAGGAATTGCTTCAACATGCATTGAAGGCCGAAAGCCAAGTGAAAAGGAATAAGAAGAGCTTTGCATCATCATCAAGCTCATGGAAAACTCCAATCAAGAAAGATGAGAAATCATCCAACAAAGAGAAGGAGTTGGCGCAAAAAGGAACAAGTCCTAAAACCGATCCTAAGCCTTCATCGGGTTCATCTTCTAAGAATCATGTTAAATGTTTTAAGTGTCAAGGATATGGTCATTATGCTAAGGATTGTGTTAACAAGAAAGTGATGTTTATGAATGACCAAGGAGAAACCGAAAGTGAAGATGAAGAATTTACCCTAGGTTCTAGTGGAGATGATGAGAAAGGATTGACATATTATGAAGAGGATGATGATGGTTCAACACCGGCACTCTTGAACTTAGTTGCAAGGAGAACTTTAAGTGCCTATGTTAAAGGAGATGTGCACAATCAAAGGGAAAATTTGTTTCATACTAGGATGTACGCTAATGGGAAGCCTAGTTGTGTGATCATTGATGGGGGGAGTTGTAGAAACATAGCTAGTGTGTACCTAGTGAAGGAGTTAGCGTTACCTACCACTAAACACCCTAAACCCTATAGTTTAGGATAGTTCAATGATAGAGAGGAGATTAAGGTTGACAAACAAGTTTTAGTTTCTCTTTCTTTGGGCAGGTATGATGACAAGGTGCTATATGATGTGCTACCAATGCAAGCATGCCATGTCTTACTTGGTCGACCATGGCAATATGACAACAAGGTCCATCATGATGGTGAGACAAATAAGTATTCCTTTACGTGTGGTAAGCCTCCTATTACTTTGATTCCTTTATCACCTCAAGAAGCTTTAAAAGATCAAATAAAAGTGAGGGATGAATTTGCTAAATTGGAATTTGAATTTAGGACTAAAGAAAAGGGTAAGCTTGTTAGTACTAGTATGAATTGCGTTGATAGTAAATCTGATTTGATTGATAAGCATGCTAGTTCTAAGAAAGTTAATAAGGAGTGTATGTTAGCACTAAGAGTGAGATTAAAGAAGCTTTGAATGATAATTCTGTTTTGATCTTACTTTTGCTTAAATATTCTCTTGTGAGCACTAACCACTTGGAAAATGAGCTTCCAAGCAACATTGTTTCTCTTTTGAGTGATTTTGTAGATGTGTTTCCTGAGGAGATGCCTAGTGGTTTACCAGCAATTAGGGGGATTGAGCATCAAATTGACTTCATCCCTGGGGCGCAAATACCTAATAAGCCAGCTTATAGGACAAATCCTGAAGAAAGAAAGGAATTGGAGAAGCAAGTTGGTGAGCTTCTTCAAAAAGGTTTTATGCGGGAAAGCCTTTCTCCATGTACAGTTCCTGTTTTGCTTGTTCCTAAAAAGGATGGAACTTGGAGAATGTGTGTTGATTGTAGGGCAATAAACAACATAACGGTAAAGTATCGTCACCATATTCCTAGATTAGATGAGATTATAGATGAAATGCATGGTGCTTGCTTATTTTCAAAGATTGATTTAAAGAGTGGCTATCATCAAATTCGCATGAAAGAGGGTGATGAATGGAAAACTGCCTTTAAAACTAAGTTAGGGTTGTATGAATGGTTAGTTATGCCTTTTGGATTGACTAATGCACCTAGTACATTCATGCGATTAATGAATCATGTTTTAAGAGCTTTTATTGGCAAGTTTGTTGTTGTTTATTTTGATGATATATTTGTGTATAGCCGAAACCTAGATGAGCATGTTAGGCATCTAAGATGTGTTTTAGATGTACTTAGGGTTGAGAAGTTGTATGCTAACCTTAAGAAGTGCACCTTTTGCAGAAACAAGCTTGTTTTTCTTGGTTTTATGGTGTCATCGCAAGGTATAGAGGTTGATGAGGAAAAGATCAAAGCAATCAAAGATTGGCCAACTCCCACCAACGTTGGACAAGTGAGATCTTTTCATGGACTAGCCGGATTCTATAGGAGGTTCGTTAAGGACTTTAGCACCTTAGCCGCACCTATTACTAGTGTGATGAAGAAGAATGCACCATTCAAGTGGGGAAAAGAACAACAAGAAGCATTTGAGACCTCGAAGGAAAAATTAACTAATGCTCCTTTGCTTGTTTTGCCTAACTTTAACAATACTTTTGAGATTGAATGTGATGCATCAGGGGTTGGAATTGGAGTTGTTTTGATGCAAGGTGGGAAGCCCGTCGCATACTTTAGTGAGAAATTGAATGAGGCTGCATTGAACTATCCAACCTATGACAAAGAGTTGTATGCTCTTGTGAGGGCGTTGCAAACATGGCAACACTATCTTTGGCCTAAGGAATTTGTGATTCATACGGATCATGAGAGCTTGAAGTATTTAAGAGGCCAACAAAAGTTGAACAAGAGACATGCTAAGTGGAGTGAGTTCATAGAGAGTTTTCCTTATGTTGTGCGATACAAACAAGGTAAGGAGAATGTTGTAGCCGATGCTTTATCAAGGAGGTATGTCTTACTTTCCATGCTTGATTCTAAGTTTCTTGGTTTTGAGTATATTAAGGAATTATATGCTAGTGATGTTTACTTTAGTGAAATATTTAAAGCATGTGAAAATTCTGGATTTGGGAAGTATTATAAGCATGATGGATTTTTGTTTAAGGAATCTAGATTGTGTGTGCCTTCTTGCTCTTTGCGCATATTGCTCTTTAGGGAATCGCATGAAGGGGGTTTAATGGGTCACTTTGGAGTTGATAGAACATATGACAAATTGCATGAACACTTCTTTTGGCCTAAGATGCGACATGATGTAGGAAAGTATGTTGCTAGTTGCATTGTTTGTTTACAAGCTAAGTCAACATCTAAGCCTCATGGATTGTATACTCCTTTGCCTATTCCTCATGAACCATGGACTCATATTAGTATGGATTTTGTGTTAGGTTTACCTCATTCTAGGAGAGGTAAAGTTTCTATCTTTGTGGTTGTTGATAGGTTTTCTAAAATGGCACACTTTATTGCATGTACTAAAACGAATGATGCCATTAATGTAGCTAATTTGTTCTTTAAAGAGATTGTTAGACTACATAGAATGCCTAGGACGATTGTAAGTGATAGAGATGCTAAGTTCTTAAGTCACTTTTGGAGAACTTTATGGGCTAAGTTGGGTACTAAGTTGTTATTTTCAACTACTTGTCATCCTCAAACCGATGGTCAAATGGAAGTAGTTAATAGGACTTTGTGTACCTTGCTTAGGGCATTAATTAAGAAAACTTAAGAACTTGGGAGGATTGTGTACCTCATGTTGAATTTGCATACAATAGAAGCATACATAGCACTATTGGACATTCACCTTTTGAAACTGTGTATGGCTATAATCCTTTAACCCCATTGGATTTGTTGAGTTTACCTTTGAGTGTGCAAGTCGACATGGGTGGACAAAGGAAGGCCGATTATGTTAGGGAACTTCATGCTAGGGTTCGAGCTCAAATTGCGAAGAAAACACAACACTACATGAAGACTGCTAACAAAGGGCGCAAAGAAATCATCTTTGAACCTGGAGATTTGGTTTGGTTGCATCTAAGGAAGGAAAGGTTCCCTGAAAAGAGAAACTCTAAGCTCTTACCTCGTGGTGATGCTCCATTCCAAGTCTTGGAGAGGATCAACAACAATACCTATAAACTAGATCTTCCAAGTGAATATGGCAATGTAAGTGCTACTTTTAATGTTTTAGACATATCCTTGTTTGATAGTGATGCAGATTTGAGGACAAATCCTTTTTAAGGGAGAGGGGATGATGGCCAAGGGCTTATCATAGTCTTGAAGAGCACAATGGAGCTAATGGAGATCATTCCTCGGATAAACTTGGAGATGTCTCGAATATTCAAGAAGCTGCTATGGTTGATCCCGGTTTAAAAGGAAGCATGAAGGAGAATGGAGAGGCTGCCATCCCATAAGACCGGCCATTGCATGAAGGGATCGCACATGACCAGCAATGGCATTGGCCAATCGCACAAGACTGGGCACAACCCGGGGACATCCGGCCATTTGATCCTTTGGCCATTCCATTAGGTCCTATGACAAGGGCCCGAGCTAAAAGGTTCAACGAAGCTTTATTGGGCTTGGTACAAACTCATCTTGAAGGTTTGAAGTCCATTGAAGATCAATTGGAGAGCATTGAACACATCAAGCCATGGAATATTCCCAATGATTCCAAGCTATGCACTTTACTTGAAATCGTTGAGCATTAGGGTTTACGTTGTGTAATTCGGCCAATTGGTCCTTTATTCTATCTTAGATTAGTTATTTATTTAGTCTAGAAGACATTGGGTTGGGCCTTGTTTGACTAAGTCCAACCCTTGCTTAATTAAGTTATGTATTTACTTTTCCTAGTAGGACAAGGTGTAGGTAATTTCCTTGTTCTTTCCTTTATGTGTAAACCGCCCATAAGGCTTTAGGATTAGGGGGTTGTGTTATCTTGCCTACATAAAGGCACCATCCCCCTCTTGTAAACATAAGTTGAGTTGATTAATAAAGTTGAGGATTATTTTCCCAAATTGATTACCTTAACTTCATTGTTCTAGTTTGAGCAAACTTAGGGTTCTTCAATCTTGTAGAGTCCTACCAAACAATTAGGTTGTGATTGCTTAATTGTTTGTGAATCTTGTGATCTTAGGTGTTCAATTGCAGGTCTAATTGAAGACTTAGGGCCGACGAACGAAGAGTGCTTGCTTTGTGAAGGTTGTCGACATACTTGTCTAGAAGTTGAAAAAAGTTCAAGTAGATTCTTGGCGGGTCTCAAGGATAGATTTGAATCTGATACAACTAGATTCGTATTACATGGAATGGCCATGGCTTCACGATGGAGTGAAGATCTTCAGATGGAACCCTTTGAACGGGACCAGGCTTCTGACATGCTTGGCAACCCTGGGCATACTCCATACAATCTTTCATAACGGATGGCCAATAAAAGCCATGTCGTCGTATGAGCCAACACATCTTTCTTCCTGCTTAATGGGCGCCACAAAGCCCTTCATGTACATCTTTTACCACAACTTTGGCTTCTTTTCCATCAAGACATCTTAAAAAGACACCAACGACACCTTTTCTATACAACTCGTCGGCTAATACCGTATAATGTACTGCCAACGACCTTGTTCTACTTCTAGCAGGCTGAGTGGGATCTTTAAGATATTGAATGAACAGATCACGCCAATCTGTTGTTACCGTCCTGATGTTGATATTGCAAACATCGAAAATGTTTTCTCTCCCCAAAACTGATGGCATACTTCTTCTTTCGACGTTAACTACTTTCCTCATAATGTCATCTCGTAAGGTAATCTCTGATGCTAATTGAGCAGCAACATTCACTCCTTCATTCATATGTCTTGGCACATGCTCGACACTAACATCGTCAAATTCCTCCAACAATTGAGTAGCTAGAGCGACATAAGGCAGTAAGGCTGGACTTGTACACTTAAACTCTCCAGTTAGATGATTCACCACCAACAAAGAATCTCTTTTTATTTGAAACGATGATGCCTTCATCTCCCTAAGCATTTCAAGGCCAATAATAAGCGCCTCATACTCAGCTTGATTGTTCGTACATTCAAAGTCCAAATGGAACGCCATCATCGTCTAGGTACCTTGTGGAGAAGATACGATAATACCTGCTCCTGCTGATTCTGAAGTACTTGATCCATCAAACTCCGATACCCACGACACAAAAGCAATTTCCATGACTTCAGCGGCATCCCCAAAATCTTCCCCAAAATCCAAACAAGGATGATCAGCTAGGAAATCAGCAACCGCCTAACCTTTTATCGCTTGTTGAGGAATGTACCTGAAACTAAACTCAGACAAAGCTAAACACCGTTTACCAAGTCGGCCTCTTAAAATAGGCCGAGTTAACATATACTTGACAATATCAGTCTTAACAATTATACACACGCTAAAATAGAGCATATAATGGCGTAATTTTATTGCAGCAAAGTCCAAAGATAAATACAGTTTCTCTATCGGGCTATATCTAATTTCAACATCATTAAGAGCCCAACTAAGATAATAAACTGCATGTTCCTTCCCTCTTTCTACCTCCTGAGCCAACAAACACCGAATTGAAGATGTTGTCGCCGATACATACAAATACAATGGTTTATCTTTCCTAGAGGAACTAAGACAGGAGGCATTTAAAGATAATTTTTAATCGCCTCAAACGCGTCTTGATGTTCTTTAGTCCAGATAAAATCTTCTTCCTTCATAAAAAGTTTACTACAAAATATTACGATTAATACAAGTTTACAACACCACAATTACAAGTTTAACACTTAACAATATATATATTTAATATATATTTATATTATTAGTAAATTAGTAAATATTTATTTATTAGTATATATTATTATTTATTAGTAAAACATATCTGACTTAGTAATTCTTTTATTTATATATTAATATTCTTGTTTTGTTGTAAAAAAACATATATATTAATATATAGATATATATTTCGGGGCCGGGTCCGGGGCGGTGGGACCATTCCCCGTCCCTGTCCCCGTACTTGACGGGGAATGAAAAACAATCCCCATCCCCGTCCCCATTCCCCGAAAATGCTCCCCATCCCCGCCCTTGTCGGGGTGGGGAATCAGGTTCCCCACCAAGTTCGGGACTCATTGACATCCCTAAGTTCAAGTTATAAATAAGACAATTAAGGTAGTTTTAGAGTAAGGCTCTACATTCATGATCAGGATTGGCATAAACAACTAACAACAAAAATCAAAGAAAATTTCCTAACCTTTGATGTCAATACTGATTTCTTGCTAAGTTTTGGTTCTCATAGTTACATGAAATTCCACAAAGTTCCAAAGTAGCCATATACACCTGAGAACCCAATGTAATCAAATTATTCCCCATTAAACCCAAAGACCTCGTAATTACTTCAACTCTCACACCCGACACTCTAGGTTCAGTAATCCAGAAGACCTGGCTTATAATCATTAGCAAGATCCCTAATTGTTTGTTCGAATTGGGATTAGCCGCGCCCCCTTGAATTATAGCTCAGAACTTTCATTTGGAATCACCTGGTATCAAAAACCTCCATCTCATAAACTTTTAGCATCTCTGCTCGCACCAGCCCTTCTGCTAAGAATGCTGTGTTGAACTCCATGTCTTTTTAATGATAACAAAACATTTCTATTATTAGAGAGTCTAACCAAGTTCATTAGCTTGTACTAATTCATTGAGTTCCAAGCATGAGAAAGATTGTGACTAAGTCAAGCAATACCATCTAAGTTGCTAATCTAATTGCTAATGATGATGGGTCAAAGTAAATTTGATCAAGACAACCTTCAAGGAAACAAAACCATTAAGAACTTAATAGCACAGCCCATGCATGCTAAGGAAAGCTCCAACAATGAAACACACAGGTAAAATGAAGATTGAAGATGGATTAGTCCAATGCACAATATAAGAAGTAAATTTTAGTGGGACCAATGGCAAGAAAGGAAAGCTAGAAGAAGCAAATGAACAAGCATAAGGCATTGAAAGGGGAAGATAAAAGTTAGAAAAATTATTTTGAAGATGCCTTAATGAGAGCAATGAAGCAATCTACCGGTGTGACTAATGAACTAGTCAAATAGACGGTAAACATAGAATCAAAACTGCGAACACCGCTATAGGATAAAATAGTTGAAAGAATATTCAAACAGTCTATCTAACAGTTAGTTTTGACAGATTTGATTTAAAAGCCATAAATGACTATTGGAAGGAAGATTTGAGCATTCAAAGAAGTCTCTAAGAGCAAAAATACTCTAGAAATTGAAATCAAGTTTTCTTCACTCAGTTCATTAATTTTCTTAGCTTTCTCAAAATTATTCTTCAACAGTTTTCTTGTAAATCTTGTTTAGAGCTTCAGTTGTGTACTCGGAACATCTAGGACATTTTTTTGTTGTAATAAGTACGATGAAGCACTTGAAATGAGCTTGGTTTAGCTCTTTTGATCGTGAGCTTGGTAATTACCTCGAGTCGTTGTAACGGCTTGGTGTAAGCCCATAACTACATCAAATTAGTCGATTTGTTGAAATCCTTGGTTGGGATAGCCAAAGTAGTGTACGTAGGTCAAGGAGGACCGAAACATTATAAATCGTTCTACAAGCTAAGATTCTTCTAATCCTCTTTATTAACTTTGCCTTTCAAGTTGATAAATGCTCACCTTCTTTATTTACTAAACTAAGTTTATCTTTAATTACTTCCTGCATTCTAACCTTGTCCATTGTTGAATATATTTTGCTTATTAGCCTATTTTTCTTCATACTTTTTTTTTACACCTGCATTGCTCTCACTGGATTTTTATATTATCTAGTCACACTAATGCTCTGTGTTGCAGAAACATTTTTGACTAAGTCTAAAATTTTCAAAAGTGCTATTCACCCCCCCTCTAGCATTACCTTTGGGAACAACACACTCTATATTGATTTCTTTCTAGTGTGAATGTCGTTGGAGGATCTCTTGGGGTTAGAATCTTAACTTTTCCGACTTTCGGGGGTTTGAGACTCCAAATGAGATTCATTACCAACGATTGAGCTAGTCCCCTTTCCATCAAAGTCTGTTGAATTTCCTGCTTCTGCATCAAAACTAACATTTCCTCTTGGGACGACATGTTGTTTATCCTCAACCACTTTATCAAAACTGTGGCCCATTCCATCTCCCCAGTCTCCTAGAGTTCCTCGATCGTTGTCTTCGCAATGTAAACCAAACAAATATCCTTCAGCATTGGATCTCATTCGAAGCGATGGCAATCCTTCAGGTTGTGCCTCGGATGGAGGATTCCTAGCATGTTTTGTAGGATGTTGATGGTGTTGATCACACACATTGGAAGGTTGTGGCGCTTTAGTAACAATCTCGAGTTCCATAGTTAAACCCATGGGGGGCTTCTATTTCAGTTTCAATAATTAAGATTATCTCTTCAAAGACTAAATTTTTTAAAGGCTCATCGAAAACCCCATTTGCCAAAACGACATCCTCAACAAGTATTTGAATCTAACCAACGAGTTGGCCCATGCCTTCCCCACATGTTTCATCTTTTTGACCCAATTCAATGTCCGTTGTACCAAAAGGCCCAACTGCTTTAATTACTACCTTTGTAGCGAATTGAGATTTTGAATTTTGCTTTGGCCGCCAAACCTATATGACCTTTCCTTTCTACTAAAAGACAACAGTTTTGTCCTTTACCAGTACTAGTCTATTGTCTTCCTTGTAAAGACCTTTTCCTTGAACTATCACATGATTTTCGCCTCCTCTTAGGAATGATCATCCATGTTCTCCTTTTATTCTTTCCTTCTTCCACGGATTGTTCCTTTGTGACATAGGACTATCTCAACACAACAAGAAGCTGGAATGCCGATAGTAGCTCAAGCAAGCACCAAGCCATGTGAAGAGCCTGATCAGTTTATTTGACAAGGTGATTTCGACCAAGCTAGCAACACAAGTGACAAGCAAGCAGCACCCCACGTAAGCTTTTGCACCTACTGTAGTAATCAGACATGAATTTTGAACTTTTGAACTTCTTTCAAGCTTGTAAACCTTGTCTAGGTTAACAAAGCATTTCCTAGATCATTTTGAGCCGTGTAATTCTGTATCTGAAGTTGATTTTGGAATGAAGAAGTTTTTGTATCCATTTAAAATCATTTAGTGGTGTTTCTATATCTATTTGATTTCTTTGGTGGTGAGTTTGAAACTGATTCAATTTGTGGTTGGAAGATTGGGTAACTTTACCATAGCACAGAGAATTGTTCATCCTGACATTCTTGAGGCTGCAAATTTGCCTCCCACTTCCATACCAACAAACAAGTAGAGTCCATAAACCATGGACCCTTTTGCAAAGCATTTTCATAATCTTCTTTTGATCAGACCAAAATTATGCCTATTTTTATGGTCATTTTCCTATGCTTTTGAATGTATTTGTGCTAGATTTTGCCCTATAATGCTTACATTTGTGATTCTAGGTGTTGAAGAGGTAGAATGTGCAAATATGTTGATTTAGGTACTTTTTGGAGCTATTTTGATCGATTTTTGGCACAAAGGTTTTCATGGACTTTCTTGGAAGAATTTGAAGCTATCATGTTCGTGATTGAAGAATTCATGGAGTCAAATTTATGCTTATTGAAGCCATAGAGTTGAAAGCTACAAAGTTCCAAGGCAAAGGAGTAATAAGAGTTCAAGTTGCAAGAAGACATGTCAAGTCATCAGAGAGACATGGGGGATCAGGCTTAAGACCTGGGTGCTCCGGCCAACCATGTGGGTGCCTAAGAGGAGTCGAGTTTTCTTGTGAGCGCGCACATTAGGATGTCTTCATGTTGAAGCTTTTTCCTTTCTTTCTAGATTTGGCGACAGCTTACAAAAACAGCAATAACTTTTGTTCCAAAACTCCGATTGAGGTGTATAAATATCCGTTGGAAAGCTAAATCCAAGAGCTACAACTTTCGTGTTTAGGTCGAAGCCCAGATTTGATGCGCCCAAGGCTTATCATGGAGGGAATGACGCGCCCAAGGCTTATCATGGACTTGAAGATGGCTATGGAGAGCAAGGAAAGGATGTGCAAGGACTGCAAGGAAGCATGGAGATGCATGGAGACCACAGAGATATCGATAATCATGTTCCAAGCACCAAGAAGATGCCATTCGATCCATTGAAGATGCCTATTAAGTTCATCACTTTGCTTGTTATTGATTCTAAATGGCTAGATTGACATCGTGGCATGAGCCCATTAGCATTCGTTTGCTTTGTGTTGGCTTAATTCTATCTTAGATTAGCTTATTTTTAAGTTTGGATGTTATTTGGGTTGGGCCTTGTTTGACTAAGTCCAATCCTTGTTTAATTATGCTTTTATTTCCTTTTCCTAGTTGGGCTTGGATGAGTTTTTCCCTAGCCCTTGTGTTTGGACGAAAATAGGGTTTTTATTTTAGGTTTTTGGTTGACCCTATCACTATATAAGGGTTCAAATAGCTCTTGTAAACATAAGTTAAGTTGATTAAATAAAGTTGAGGTTATTCACCCAATTGATTATCTTAGATTCATTGTTCTAGTTTGAGCATAGTTAGGGTTCTTCAATCTTGAAGAGTCCTAATAAACAATTAGGTTGTGATTACTTGGTTGTTTGTGAATCTTGTGATCTTAGGTTGACAATTACAGGTCTAATTGAAAATCTAAGGCCGATGAAAGAAGAGGATTGCTTAAGTGAAGGTTGTCGACATACCCATCTAGAAGTTGAAGAACTTCAAGTTGATCTTTGAAAGGTCTCAAGGATAGATACGAATCTAATGATGCGCTCAAGGCTTATCATGGACTTGAAGATGGCTATGGAGAGGAAGGAAAGAATGTGCAAGGACTGCAAGGAAGCATGAAGATGCATGGAGACCATGGAGATATCGATAATCATGTTCCTAGCACAAAGAAGATACCATTCGATCCGTTGAAGATGCCTATTAGTCCAATGAGAAGATCAAGAGGTAAGAAGTTCAAGGATGCACTATTGGGCCTTGTTCGAAATCATCTTAATGATATGAAGACCATTCAAGTTCAATAGAAGAGCTTTGATGATGATTTGAGCAAGAAAACACCAATCAATTATAAGTTTATCACTTTGCTTGCTATTGATTCTAAATGGCCGGATTGACATTGTGGCATGAGCCCATTAGCATTAGTTTGCTTTTTGTGGGGCTTAATTCTATCTTAGATTAGCTTATTTTTAAGTTTGGATGTTATTTGGGTTGGGCCTTGTTTGACTAAGTCCAATCCTTTTTTAATTATGCTTTTATTTCCTTTTCCTAGTTGGGCTTGGACTAGTTTTTCCCTAGCCCTTGTGTTTGGACGAAAATAGGGTTTTTATTTTAGGTTTTTGGTTGACCCTATCACTATATAAGGGTTCAAATAGCTTTTGTAAACATAAGTTAAGTTGATTAAATAAAGTTGAGGTTATTCACCCAATTGATTATCTTAGCTTCATTGTTCTAGTTTGAGCATACTTAGGGTTCTTCAATCTTGTAGAGTTGATCGAGCTAAAATTATGCATGTTTTTATAGCTATTTTTATATACTTTTTGCCACTTTTATATGTGTTTTTACCATATTTTGCTAGTATTTGTGTTTTTATGTCTTGAAGACAAGAAAAGTGAAAACTTATTGTTTTTCACTCTTTTTGGAGCTATTTTGGAGACTTTTTACTCAACTATGAACTTAGCCATTTGGAATGAAGATTTGAAGATGCGAAGTTTGTGTTTTGAAGATTTCTTGAAGGTATTTTGAAGATTTGAAGACAATTGAAGAATTAATTCAAGAAGAAAGAATTGAAGATTTGGAGCTTATTTGCAAAGGATTGAAGCCAAGCCCAGAAAAAGCCCGGAAGTTAAGGATTTTTGGATAATTGATATGGGATTATATTCAGCCCATATAAGTCTATAATTGGAGTTAAAATCTCAATCAATGCCGATTGGACACTCCAAAATATCCAAATTCCGTAATTTCCGGTAACTAGTCCTATTTGGAGTAGGATTCAGCACAGACTCGGTAGAAAGGCCATAACTTTCTGCTCAAATGTCCATTTTAAACCCATGAGTAGCCGTTGGAAAGCTAACTTCGAGCTCTACAACTTTCCTTTGAAGTGCAAAGCCCAGATCTGCCATCTTCAAACCCGAATCTCAAGTCGAAGTTTCTGCAGAAATCCAGAAAATTCCAGGATCCTATTTTGACTTGGATTCTACTCTAGGAAGACATCTAATCCAACTTGGAGTCCAAGTTAGATCTAAACCGTCCTACCCCTATTCCTCCACTATAAATAGCCACCTCATGTATCACAAATCACATACTACACAATACTTTTACACTAGATACATAGATATAGTTATTCTCTTTTTCTACCTTTCTTTAGTTTAGGTTTTTCTCTAGTTTTAGAAGGGGGAAGTCGACACCCTCTCTAGCCACAGAGGGGTGCGACAACCCTAGGTTTTCAAGGAGGAGAAATCGTTCCTCCCTAGTTCTGTAAGTTTTCTCATGCCTCTCATGGATTTTCCTAAGTCCATGAGTAGTTAAATCCTTAATACTTCTAATCCTTTGGTGAATTCAATCAATTGATTATGGTGAGATTTCTATACTTATAATTTTGTGTTAAGTTCTTGATGATAGTAGCCAAAACCCTAAAATAATTTTATGATTCTGAATCTTATTTGAGTTATGTGGTCACTAACGATGTAAGAGGAAGATCTATGGCTAGATCAAGCTTAGAATTAATCACTGAAGTTTGATTGTTTGTAGCAAATTAGGTTTGTTTAATCACTGCTTAATGGGTGTTTGTCTATCGGAGGGCGAGAAATTTCTCTACGTATTGTTCTATTTTGTAGGCATGTGTGTAAAATTAACTATTCTTAATGCTTTGTTCTCAAGTAATCTTTAAGCCCTAAGAAAGTAATCGATTGCTAAAGGAATAAAAGGGATAACTGTAGCTTTAACCGGGCTCTTATCTAATATACATGTTGGGAAACCTATACCAGTTGTCAGTCAAGAATAAGATGCTTAATTCACCTTTTAAGTCAATGATCCATAGTTAATTTGATTGAATCATACCATCGGAGAAGAAGTATTCTTTATAATTATTGTTTGCTTTATTAATCTGCTTAGATTTAGATTTAGATTTAATTTTCTTTGCTTTATTTTTAGTTTAATTGTTTTCTTTATAATTGATATAATTAATCCCCTGTTTTCTAATTGATTTTTGGAAAAGATTTTTCCTTCTTTCTTTCTTTCATCATATAACCCTTCTATGTGGGATTCGACCCTACTTGTCCTAGCTAGTTTAGTTAGTTTATGTGGGATTATCTTTATGATTTGCTGACGACCGATCATAAATTTTGGCGCCGTTGCTGGGGAAGGGAATTGAAAGGAATTGGAGAGAGATTAGATCCAAGAATTAATCTGCTCTAAAAAAAGTTTTTGTTTTTCCGTTTTTCTGAAAAAAAAAAAAAAGGTTGCGATTCAAAAAAAATTAGGGTTTGCGTCGATAAAAAAAAAATTTCTTTTTCGTTTTTTCCTTTTAAAATAATTTTTTTTATTTTCTGTTTTGCTTTTTAATTTTTTATTTGAGAACTGTTACTGCTAATTTTTCTTTTTAGTTGTGTTTGATTTTTCTAGGAAGTTGCATGCCAAAGACAAGAAGTAGTGGTATTGAAAGTTTAGAACTCAATCCTGAGGCTGAAGGAACACTATTTCAGAAGAAGAAAGAGACACAAAGCCGATTACAACAAGAAGAGGAGTCTTCCAATTCAAGTTCTCAACCTAGTTCTCCTAGATCTGCTATTTCAACATCGTCAGAAGACATGGCTGAAGAAGAACAACCCAAAACTCTGAGAGAGTTAGCTGCACCAAACGTCAATGCCAAACGCTTAGCCATTCAATATCCAAATACAACTGAAAACTTTGAGATTAAATCTGTATTTATTCAAATTTTACCCAAATTTCACGATTTGCCTGGAGAAAATCCTCACCGTCATCTAACTGATTTCCAGATTGCCTGTGCAACTACAAGTATTCAAGGTATTCCTGAAGATCAATTCATGTTAAGAACCTTTCCGTGCACTCTTATGGACCGAGCAAAAGATTGGTTGTACCTACTACCCACTGGTTCAATCACATCTTGGACGAGCCTTAAGAAGCTGTTCTTGGAAAACTACTTTCCTGCACACAAAGCATCAAGTATAAGGGAAGGAGATTTGCGGAATTAAGCAACGCCATGGAGAAATAATGCATGAATATTGGGAACGATTCAAAACACTTTGTGCGAGCTGCCCCAATCATCAAATCAATGAACAGTTGCTGATCCAGTACTTCTACGAAGAATAACTACCTTTTGACAGATCTTCCATCGATTCTGCAAGTGGAGGAGCTTTCATAGACAAAACTCCTGTCGAAGCTTGGACTTTAGTGGAAAACATGGCTGCAAACACTCAACAATTTGGATCTCGAGAAGTCTTTTCAAGAGAAGGCCCTACAAGTAGAATCAATGAAGTTTCTACCTATTCCACCTCATTGCAGCAACAACTTCAAGAAACGAATCAACAAATTGCTATGCTCACTGATTTGTTCCGTGCGAATTTTTCAAGTGTGCCTAGGGTTTGTGGTATTTGTTCTCAAGGACACTATACTGATAAGTGCCCTACTTTGGAAGACAACAAGCAAGGAGTCAATGCCGTGAGATTACAAGGAGCATATCAAAGGAAGCCTGAACCGTATTGGAGACCTGAGCAACCAAGTCAACAATATGGGAACCAAGGTAACTACCAAGGAAGGTCAATGAATTTTCAAAGACCTAATTTTCAATCTTCACAAGCTGTCGAGTTACAACAAATCAAAGAAGCTATGGAGATGATGAGGAAACAAATTAGCCAATTAGCTAGTGATTTGAGTGATCTCAAAACACAAGGTCAACAAAGGATTCCATCGCAACCAAAGGTACCTCCTAGAGAGAATGTCAGTACAATTTCTTTAAGGAGTGGAAAAGAATTGAAAGAACCCTATCCAACCCTTGCCACACATCAACAAGCTAAAGGAGAGCCGAGCTACACCAAGAAAGACAAATTACAAGTGCATGCCGAAATCAAGATTGAAGATGAACCCAAAGGAGCTGTGCCGATTGAAGGTCCCAACAAAGAAGATGCCGCAACTCAACCCAAAGGAAAAGGTGTGTGCAATTCCAACAAGCCTAAAACCGATTCCAACTTAATTCCTTCTCAATCAAGATTGAAGAAGTCGAAGAAAGAAGATGATGATCAAGATATTTTGGAGATATTTCGAAAAGTTGAGGTCAACATTCCACTTCTTGATGCCATTCAACAAATTCCGAATTATGCAAAGTTCCTCAAGCAACTTTGTACCAACAAGAAAAGATTACAAGGTAAGGTAAGCGCTGGAGCTAATGTCTCTGCTGTGCTTCAAAAGAGTTTACCTCCTAAGTGCAAAGATCCAGGTACGTTTTCTATTACTTGTTCTATTGGAAAAAGTATTATAGAGAATGCTATGCTTGATCTAGGTGCTTCTTTAAGTGTGATGCCTTATTCTTTCTACAAATCTTTAAATCTTGGTCCTTTGAAGAATACTATGTTATTCTGCAATTAGCTGACGGATCTTTGGTTTATCCCAAAGGTCTTTTAGAGAATATCTTAATTAAAGTTCAGCATCTAATTTTTCCTATCGACATATTCATTATGGATATGGAGTATTCGAAAGATCAATGTCCTCTTTTATTAGGAAGACCTTTTCTCAAGACCTCTCATACCAAGATTGATGTATTTAATGGTTCATTGACCATGGAATTCGATGGTGAAGACATCCACCCTAGAATTTCATCTCAAGTGCCTTTGAAATCTAACAATTTTGTTTGTGTTATAAGTTTTAAGTTTGTTAAGAAAGGAGCCATTGAAGATTCTTCATCAACAAAGCATGATCGGATTTCCAAAGGAAGACAAAGAATAATGGCCATTCGACAACGCTACAACGAGACCTTCCACCAATTTTGGAGGAGATTCAAGCAGCTGTGTGCCGATTGCCCTCATCATGGATTCAAGGAAGGAATTTTAATCCAAATCTTCTACGGAGGATTGGGATTTAAAGATCGAGTTCTTGTTGATTCTTTCAGTATAAAACCACTACATGAAAGAACCCCGGAGAATGCATTCTATGCCCTTGAAGAATTATCTCGGAGGACGAAATCTTCAACCTCCCATGAGAAGAAAGATCAAGCGAAAGAAGCCAAGAAGGACAAAGAAGTCAACAACAAAGAAGTTCACCCATCCCTGAAGATCAATCAACCAAGCAATTCAACTGAGAAGCAAGATATAGATCTTAAACATAAAACTAAAGTTGGAAGTATTCTTCAACGCAAAGTGGAGAGTTTTCCCCAATTTTGGCAAAGGTTTAAGAAGCTATGTGCTGCTCATCCTCATCATGGTTATGATCAAAGAAGATTGGCTCAAAATTTCTACCAAGGATTAAGAGTTTCTGATCGATTGGCTCTCGACACTCTTATCTATATTCCCCTGTTCGATCCCAGCACTACTAACATATACGAGATATTGGAGAATTTTGCCCAGATGTTAACCAATACACTAAAGGAAGCTGCTCAAGGACTCAGCCCGACTAAGCCCGTGCCACACAAGCCATCTTGCCCGGCCATAGCCCGGCCATCGACATCCCGAGGCCGGACAACACAGGCCAAGGCTGCCGAAGCCCGTGCGCCTAGCTCGGCTACAGCCCGGCCACCCGAGCCACCTGCCCGGACGAGCCAGGCCATTGCCGCGCCACATGCACGGATGAGCCAGGCCACTACCGTGCCTCCTGTCCGCTCAACCCGCGCCACGCCCCGCGCCAGTAGCTATGCCGCCCGAGCCATGTCAGGCCATGTCCGCACCAGTCCGTGCCACCAACACTCCGCAGCCGGCCATGCGAGCTTCCTACCGAGCCGACATCAAGCAATGCCCGGCCTTGTCTGCGCACCATGCCCGGCCTATGGCGTGCCATCCGCGCGCCCAACCGAGCCACCACAAGCTTTTGCCGCGCTACCTCAAGCCATTACCGTGCCATCGCCAAATCATGCTGCTTTGATTTTTTGATGCCTTGATAAAATTCAACTTGAAATTATCAAAATCATTGAAGAAAGTAGAGTTATTGAAGACCTGTTGAAGGATTACACTCAAAATTCCTTCACCCTTGAAGAATAACCTTCTTTAAGGTAGTCTAGCCAAAGACCTTAAAGAAAGGCGCTTATTGGGAGGCAACCCAATAATATTTTTACTAACGCATAATTTTTTTTATTTTTCTTTTCTTTTTTAGGATTTCCATACCAAAGGAGAAAAAGAAGCTTTTCACCAATATGAAGAAATCGAATGGAGCTTATGCTTGGACTAAACCCCTAAGTTTTCTTAAACCTTAACTCCATTTAATTCTTGCAATGCTTTGATTGATTTTTCCTTGATATGTGATTCATTTAGATATAGATATAGGTTATATAGGTTAATTAAGATTTAAAAGATGCATATTTATTTTTGCTTTGATTTTCCACGCTTGTCTATACATTGGGGACAATGTATCTTTGAAGTGTGGGGGAGAGAGTCTATATGTATAGCATAAAATTGGTAAAATTGGCATAATTTTTTTGAAACTTTTGACAAAATTTTGAATTCTATATATATATTGAGTTATTGATTTGATTTTTGATTGATGTATACTTAGAATATTTAAGAATGTTTGATTCAATACTTGATTTATAGTATGATATCTTATTTCTTAAATTAGGTACAATAAAAGTTTGTGATAATTGTTTATTATGGATTATTTCTATGATTGCCTATTTCTAGAACTTGTGTTTAATTTTTATTGAAACTACACTTATGAGAGTATTTTATGAATATGTCAAAAATAAGTGTGGGGGACTATCTATATTAGAAGGGTAGTTTTAAAAATCTTTTTCTTAAAAAAAAAGAGTGTTTTTCATGCAAGAGGAGAAGAGATATCTTTTGCCCTTATAAAAAAAAAATCCATTATTGTCAATCTTCTCTTTAAACAAAAGGAGTTAGTAACCCTTGGGAAGAGGATAAGAGGCATGGATCGGCAAAAGTATTGTCCCTCTAGAGTGCTAGTAGCCTCACAAAAATAAAATAAAGGGCGTTAGTAACCCCTAAGCATGAACACTTGGAGGTTAGTAACCTTACTTTTCTAAAATAAATTACCCTTTGAAAACTATTATAACCCATGCGAAATCCTTGATTTGTATTCATGATATGCAATTGTTTGAGTAGTGGAGATAAAGGTGAAGACATAAGCTTATAGAAGGAAGTAGTTATAGTTGTGATAAATGATAAGTGATTAGAGCTACTTTGATTATGGTTACTTAAGAATGAGGATGCTTGCTATATCTTGATCTATTGAATTGGATACTCTTAATATTCTTTGTTATTCTGATTTCATAATTAAATTGATCCTTGATATATGTATGTATCCAAAGTTTTTCAAAAGATTTGAACATAAGTGCATTAATTTAAGATTAGTGAGTCTTAATTTTAGTTTGTCTACACTAGTTTGCTAGGGACTAGGAAAGATTTAGTGTGGGGGAAAATATGATCGAGCTAAAATTATGCATGTTTTTATAGCTATTTTTATATACTTTTTGCCACTTTTATATGTGTTTTTACCCTATTTTGCTAGTATTTGTGTTTTTAGGTCTTGAAGACAAGAAAAGTGAAAACTTATTGTTTTTCACTCTTTTTGGAGCTATTTTGTAGACTTTTTACTCAACTATAGACTTAGCCATTTGGAATGAAGATTTGAAGATGCGAAGTTTGTGTTTTGAAGATTTCTTGAAGATATTTTGAAGATTTGAAGACAATTGAAGAATTAATTCAAGAAGAAAGAATTGAAGATTTGGAGCTTATTTGCAAAGGATTGAAGCCAAGCCCACAAGAAGTCCGGAAGTTAACGATTTTTGGATAATTTATATGGGATTATATTCAGCCCATATAAGTCCATAATTGGAGTTAAAATCCCAATTAATGCCGATTGGACCCTCCAAAATATCCAAATTCCGTAATTTCCCGTAACTAGTCCTATTTGGAGTAGGATTCAGCGCAGTCTCGGTAGAAAGGCCATAATTTTCTGCTCAGATGTCCGTTTTAAGCCCATCAATAGCCGTTGGAAAGCTAAATCCAAGCTCTACAACTTTCCTTTGAAGTGTAAAGCCCAGATCGGCCAAATCCAAGCCTGAATCTCAAGTCGAAGTTTTTGCAGAAATCCAGAAAATTCCAGGATCCTATTTTGACTTGGATTCGACTCTAGGAAGACATCTAATCCAACTTGGAGTCCAAGTTAGATCTAAACCGTCCTAACCCTATTCCTCCACTAGAAATAGCCACCTTCTGTATCACAAATCACATACTACACAATACTTTTACACTAGATACATAGATATAGTTATTCTCTTTTTCTACCATTCTTTAGTTTAGGTTTTTCTCTAGTTTTAGAAGGGGGAAGTCGACACCCTCTCTAGTCATAGAGGGGTGCGGCAACCCTAGGTTTTCAAGGAGGAGAAATCGTTCCTCCCTAGTTCTGTAAGTTTTCTCATGCCTCTCATGGATTTTCCTAAGTCCATGAGTAGCTAAATCCTTAATACTTCTAATCCTTTGGTGAATTCAATCAATTGATTATGGTGAGATTTCTATACTTATAATTTTGTGTTAAGTTCTTGATGATAGTAGTCAAAACCCTAATATAATTTAATGATTCTGAATCTTATTTGAGTTATGTGGCCACTAACGATGTAAGAGGAAGATCTATGGCTAGATCAAGCTTAGAATTAATCACTCAAGTTTGATTGTTTGTAGTAAATTAGGTTTGTTTAATCACTGCTTAATGGGTGTTTGTCTATCGGAGGGCGAGAAATTTCTGTTCGTATGGTTCTATTTTGTAGGCATGTGTGTAAAATTAACTATTCTTAATGCTTTGTTCTCAAGTAATCTTTAAGCCCTAAGAAAGTAATCGATTGCTGAAGGAATAAAAGGGATAACTGCAGCTTTAACCGGCCTCTTATCTAATATACATCTTGGGAAACCTATACCAGTTGTCAGTCAAGAATAAAATGCTTAATTCACCTTTTAAGTCAATGATCCATTGTTAATTTGATTGAATCATACCATCGGATAAGAAGTATGCTTTATAATTATTGTTTGCTATATTAATCTGCTTAGATTTAGATTTAGATTTAATTTTCTTTGCTTTATTTTTAATTTAATTGTTTTCCTTATAATTGATATAATTAATCACTTGTTTTCTAATTGATTTTTGGAAAAGATTTTTCCTTCTTTCTTTCTTTCATCATATAACCCTTCTCTGTGGGATTCGACCCCTACTTGCCCTTGCTAGTTTAGTTAGTTTATGTGGGGATTATTTTTATGATTTGCTGACGACCGATCAAGAATCCTAGAAAACAATTAGGTTGTGATTACTTGGTTGTTTGTGAAACTTGTGATCTTAGGTTGACAATTGCAGGTCAAATTGAAGATCTAAGGCCTACGAAAGAAGAGGATTGCTTAAGTGAAGGTTGTCGACATACCCATCTAGAAGTTGAAGAAGTTCAAGTTGATCTTTGGCAGGTTTCAAGGATAGATACGAATTTAATGATGCGCCCAAGGCTTATCATGGAGGGAATGATGCGCCCTCGGCTTATCATGGACTTGCAGATGGCAATAGAGAGCAAGGAAAGGTTGTGGAAGGGCTGTAAGGAAGCATGAAGATGCATGGAGACCATGGAGTTATCGATAATCATGTTCCAAGCACCAAGAAGATGACATTCGATCCATTGAAGATGCCTATTAGTCCAATGAGAAGATCAAGAGCTAAGAAGTTCAAGGATGCACTATTGGGCCTTGTTCGAAGTCATCTTGATGATATGAAGACCATTCAAGTTCACTTGAAGGGCTTTGATAATGATTTGAACAAAAAAACACCAATCAATTATACGTTCATCACTTCGCTTGCTATTGATTCTAAATGGCCGGATTGACATCGTGGCATGAGCCCATTAGCATTAGTTTGCTTTGTGTGGGCTTAATTCTATCTTAGATTAGCTTATTTTTAAGTTTGGATGTTATTTGGGTTGGGCCTTGTTTGACTAACTCCAATCCTTGTTTAATTATGCTTTTATTTCCTTTTCCTAGTTGGGCTTGGACGAGTTTTTCCCTAGCCCTTGTGTTTGGACGAAAATAGGGTTTTTATTTTAGGTTTTTGGTTGACCCTATCACTATATAAGGGTTCAAATAGCTCTTGTAAACATAAGTTAAGTTGATTAAATAAAGTTGAGGTTATTCACCCAATTGATTATCCTAACTTCATTGTTCTAGTTTGAGCGTACTTAGGGTTCTTCAATCTTGTAGAGTCCTAGCAAACAATTAGGTTGTGATTACTTGGTTGTTTCTGAATCTTTTGATCTTAGGTTGACAATTGCAGGTCTAATTGAAAATCTAAGGCCGACGAAAGAAGAGGAATGCTTAAGTGAAGGTTGTCGACATACCCATCTAGAAGTTGAAGAAGTTCAAGTTGATCTTTGGCAGGTCTCAAGGATAGATACGAATCTAATGATGCGCCCAAGGCTCATCATGGACTTGAAGATGGCTATGGAGAGCAAGGAAAGGATGTGCAAGGGCTGCAAGGAAGCATGAATATGCATGGAGACCATGGAGATATCGATAATCATGTTCCTAGCACAAAGAAGATGCCTTTCGATCCGTTGAAGATGCCTATTAGTCCAATGAGAAGATCAAGAGCTAAGAAGTTCAATGATGCACTATTGGGCCTTGTTCGAAATCATCTTAATGATGATTTGAGCAAGAAAACACCAATTAATTATAAGTTTATCACTTTGCTTGCTATTCATTCTAAATGGCCGGATTGACATCGTGGCATGAGCCCATTAGCATTAGTTTGCTTTGTGTGGGGTTAATTCTATCTTAGATTAGCTTATTTTTAAGTTTGGATGTTATTTGGGTTGGGCCTTGTTTGACTAAGTCCAATCCTTGTTTAATTATGCTTTTATTTCCATTTCCTAGTTGGGCTTAGACTAGTTTTCCCTAGCCCTTGTGTTTGGACGAAAATAGGGTTTTTATTTTAGGTTTTTCGTTGACCCTATCACTATATAAGGGTTCAAATAACTTTTGTAAGAATAAGTTAAGTTGATTAAATAAATTAGGTTGTGATTACTTGGTTGTTTGTGAATCTTGTGATCTTAGGTTGACAATTGCATGTCTAATTGAAAATCTAAGGACGACGAAAGAAGAGGATTGCTTAAGTGAAGCTGGTCAACATACCTATCTAGAAGTTAAAGAAGTTGAAGTTGATCTTTGGCAGGTCTCAAGGATAGATACGAATCTAATGATGCGCCCAAGGCTTATCATGGATGGATGATGCGCCCAAGGCTTATCATGGACTTGAAGATGGCTATGGAAAGCAAGGAGAGGATGTGCAAGGGCTGCAAGGAAGCATGAAAATGCATGGAGACCATGGAGATATCGATAATCATGTTCCTAGCACAAAGAAGATTCCATTCGATCCGTTGAATATGCCTATTAGTCCAATGAGAAGATCAAGAGCTAAGAAGTTCAAGAATGCACTAGTGGGCCTTGTTCGAAATTACCTTAATTATATAAAGACCATTCAAGTTCAATAGAAGAGCTTTGATGGTGATTTGAGCAAGAAAACACCAAGCAATTATAAGTTCATCACTTTGCTTGGTATTGATTCTAAATGGCCGGATTGACATCGTGGCATGAGCCCATTATCATTAGTTTGCTTTCTGTGGGCTTAATTCTATCTTAGATTAGCTTATTTTTAAGTTTGGATGTTATTTGGGTTGGGCTTTGTTTGACTAAGTCCAATCCTTGTTTAATTATGCCTTTATTTCCTTTTCCTAGTTGGGCTTGGACTAGTTTTTCCCTAGCCCTTGTGTTTGGACGAAAATAGGGTTTTTATTTTAGGTTTTTGGTTGACCCTATCACTATATAAGGGTTCAAATAACTTTTGTAAACATAAGTTATGTTGATTAAATAAAGTTGAGGTTATTCACCCAATTGATTATCTTAGCTTTCTTGTTCTAGTTTGAGCATACTTAGGGTTCTTTAATCTTGTAGAGTCCTAGCACACAATTAGGTTGTGATTACTCGGTTGTTTGTGAATCTTGTGATCTTAGGTTGACAATTGCAGGTCTAATTGAAGATCTATGGCCGATGAAAGAAGAGGATTGCTTAAGTGAAGGTTGTCGACATACCCATCTAGAAGTTGATGAAGTTCAAGTTGATCTTTGGCAGGTCTCAAGGATAGATACGAATCTAATGATGCGTCCAAGGATTATCATTGAGGGAATGATGCGCTCTCGGCTTATCATGGACTTGAAGATGGCAATAGAGAGCAAGGAAAGGATGTGCAAGGTCTGCAAGGAAGCATAAAGATGCATGGAGACCATGGATGATACGAATCTTTGTGTTAGATTCAAATCTACCCTTTCAATATCCACCAAATCTGACTTGAACTTCTTCAACTTCTAGATGTGTATGTCGATGACCTTCACAAGGCTATTTCTCCTCTTTCGTCGGACTTAAGCTCTCAATTAGACCTGCAATTGAACTCTTAAGATCACAAAATTCAAAAACAATTAAGCAATCACAACCGAATTGCTTGCTAGGACTCTACAAGATTGAAGAACCCTAAGTTTGCTCAAACTAGAACAATGAAGCCAAATAATCGATATGGGTGTGTAAACCTCTCAACTTTATTGATAACTTGACTTATGTTTACAAGAGGAGGTTGATGCCTTTATATAGGCAAGGATAACGCAAACCCCTCCTAATCCTAAAGCCATAAGGGTGGTTTACATAGATTATTCTAGAAACTATCCTAAAATACAACCAATAGAAAAATAGATGAGGATTGGACTTAATTGGGCTCAAGTCATGATGTCAATCCGGCCATTTAGAATCAATAGCAAGCAAAGTGATGAACTTGTAATTGATTGGTGTTTTCTTGCTCAAATCATCATCAAAGCTCTTCAATTGCACTTGAATGGTCTTCATATCTTCAAGATGAGTTCGAACAAGGCCCATGAATGCATCCTTGAATCTCCTAGCTCTTGCTCTTGTCATCGGACCTAATGGCATCTTAATGGCATCTTCATGGTGAATTGTGATTCCATCCTCTCCTTTAAGCTTGTCCATGCTTCCTTGCAGCGCTTGATCATCCTTTCCATGCTCTCCATGCTTGTCTTCAAGTCCCTAATAAGTCCTTGGCGCATCATTCAGTCCATGATAAGCCTTGGGCGCATCAATTTATACGAATCTAGTTGTATTAGATTCAAATCTACCCATTGAATATCCACCAAAGTCGACTTGAACTTCTTCAACTTCTAGATGTGTATCTCGATGACCCACACAAGGCTATTCCTCCTCTTTCGTCGGACTTAAGATCTCAATTACACCTGCAATTGAACTCTTAAGATCACAAAATTCACAAACAATTAAGCAATCACAACCTAATTGCTTGCTAGGACTCTACAAGATTGAGGAACCGTAAGTTTGCTCAAACTAGAACAATGAAGCCAAATAATCGATATGGGTGTGTAAACATCTCAACTTTATTGATAACTTGACTTATGTTTACAAGAGGGGGTTGATGCCTTTATATAGGCAAGGATAATGCAAACCCCTCCTAATCCTAAAGCCATAAGGGTGGTTTACATAGATTATTCTAGAAACTATCCTAAAATACAACCAATAGAAAAATAGATGAGGATCGGACTTAATTGAACAAGGCCCAACCCAAATAACATCCAAACATAAAAAAAAGCTAATTTAAGATAGAATTAAGCCGAAACGAAGAAAACTAAAACTAATGGGCTCAAGTCATGATGTCAATCCGGCCATTTAGAATCAATAGTAAGCAAAGTGATGAACTTGTAATTGATTGGTGTTTTCTTGCTCAAATCATCATCAAAGCTCTTCAATTGAACTTGAATGGTCTTCATATCTTCAAGATGAGTTCGAACAAGGCCCATGAATGCATCCTTGAATCTCTTAGCTCTTGCTCTTGTCATCGGACCTAATGGCATCTTAATGGCATCTTCATGGTGAATTGCGATTGCATCCTCTCCTTTAAGCTTGTCCATGTTTCCTTGCAGCGCTTGATCATCCTTTCCATGCTCTCCATGCTTCTTCAAGTCCATAATAAGTCCTTGGCGCATCATTCTCTCCATGATAAGCCTTGGGCGCATTATTCCCTCCCCTTGAAGAAGATTTGTCCTCAAATCTTTGTTGTAAGAAGTGTCCCATGAGCTACTAGATGATGTATAGCTCTTCTTGGTCAAACTAACATCATTATCAAAGCAATCCATACTTTGACTAAATCTTGGGGAACGATTATGCATTCGTTGCATCCAATTTTTAATCTCGGTAGCCCAGTCATTGGCCTGATTTTGCTCTTCTTCCATTGTACCTACACAAAAGAAAGTTAATAGCAAAAATTCCTCATAAGTGTGTGTGTGTATACCTTGTGTGCTCTCGTGTTTGCACTCAACCAAGGAACCTACAAAACCACAATCAAAGTAACCCAAATCGCAACACAATTCAAGAACCCTAGTACCACTTAATTCCAATTCTGTACCACTTGTATCCAATAGGGTTTGTAACCTGAAATTCTTCAAATTAGATCTTAATTCAAAGCAAAAGCAACCCAAGAATCTCAATCACACAATCGATAAGGGCTAATTGCAACTAAGTATATCAATTGCACAAGAAAACCCTAATACCCAAATTTCCCAAACTAAAACCCTAGTTTCTGAAAAAAAAAATCGATAACAGCACAGATTTTTTTGAGTATTTTTCCCAGAAATATCACACTAAAAGAAGTCTAGATCTCAAACTTCAAAGCTTTCCGAGCTCAAACGAATCTAGAATAAATTTCACAAGTTTCTGGTCGAAATTTTTTTTATTTCTTTTTTTTTATTATTTTTTTGATATTTTTCGATATAACAACTAGTTATAAGGGACTCAAATCTGAAATTTCAAAGCAAAAAGATGTAAGATAAATCGGCTATGAATTTTCAAAGTTTCTGAATTTTTGAATTTTTCAAGAAGGTGGTGCGATAAGAGTGTGGGTGAATTTCGTTGGATGAAAACTTGATGAATGATGAAAAGAAGGATAGATTTACCGATTGAAGATGACAACCTATACTCTGATTACCAATTGATACGAATCTAGTTGTATTAGATTCAAATCTACCCTTTGATTATCCACCAAAGTCGACTTGAACTTCTTCAACTTCTAGATGTATATGTCGATGACCTTCACAAGGCTATTCCTCCTCTTTCGTCGGACTTAAGCTCTCAATTAGACCTGCAATTGAACTCTTAAGATCAAAAAATTCACAAACAATTAAGCAATCACAACCTAATTGCTTGCTAGGACTCTACAAGATTGAAGAACCCTAAGTTTGCTCAAACTAGAACAATGAAGCCAAATAATCGATATGGGTGTGTAAACCTCTCAACTTTATTGATAACTTAACTTATGTTTACAAGAGGGGGTTGATGCCTTTAT
This sequence comes from Corchorus capsularis, assembly GCA_001974805.1. NCBI lineage: Eukaryota > Viridiplantae > Streptophyta > Magnoliopsida > Malvales > Malvaceae > Corchorus > Corchorus capsularis. The sequence goes on from AWWV01016386.1 coordinate 45,047, forward strand.
ATAGGCAAGGATAACGCAAACCCCTCCTAATCCTAAAGCCATAAGGGTGTTTTACATAGATTATTCTAGAAACTATCCTAAAATACAACCAATAGAAAAATAGGTGAGGATTGGACTTAATTGAACAAGGCCCAACCCAAATAACATCCAAACATAAAAAAAAGCTAATTTAAGATAGAATTAAGCCCAAACAAAGAGAACTAAAACTAATGGGCTCAAGTCATTATGTCAATCCGGCCATTTAGAATCATTAGCAAGCAAAGTGATGAACTTGTAATTGATTGGTGTTTTCTTGCTCAAATCATCTTCAAAGCTCTTCAATTGAACTTGAATGGTCTTCATATCTTCAAGATGAGTTCGAACAAGGCCCATGAATGCATCCTTGAATCTCTTAGCTCTTACTCTTGTCATCGGACCTAATGGCATCTTAATGGCATCTTCATGGTGAATTGTGATTCCATTCTCTCCTTTAAGCTTGTCCATGCTTCCTTGCAGCGCTTGATCATCCTTTCCATGCTCTCCATTCTTGTCTTCAAGTCCATAATAAGTCCTTGGCGCATCATTCTCTCCATGATAAGCCTTGGGCGCATTAATTGATATGAATCTAGTTGTATTAGATTCAAATCTACCCATTGAATATCCACCAAAGTCGACTTGAACTTCAACTTCTAGATGTGTATGCGATGACCTTCACAAGGCTATTTCTCCTCTTTCGTCGGACTTAAGCTCTCAATTAGACCTGTAGTTGAACTCTTAAGATCACAAAATTCACAAATAATTAAGCAATCACAACCTAATTGCTTGCTAGGACTCTACAAGATTGAAGAACCTTAAGTTTGCTCAAACTAGAACAATGAAGCCAAATAATCGATATGGGTTTGTAAACCTCTCAACTTTATTGATAACTTGACTTATGTTTTCAAGAGATAAAAGAGCCCTTATATAGGGGAGGGGTTGGCGCATAACCTACTCCAATCCCTATAAGGGGCGACAACACATAAAGGAAAGAATAAGGAAATAGCCTACTCCTTGTCCTACTAGGAAAAGTAAATAACATTACATAATTTAGCAAGGACTGGACATAGTCAAACAAGGCCTAACCTAATGTCTTCCAAACTAAATAAATAGCTAAACTAAGATAAAATAAAGGCCCAATTAGACGAATTACACAATGCTAAAGCCTAATGCTCATTGATTTCAAGTAAGGTGAACACCTTGGAATCGATGGGAATATTCTTGGTGATGTCAACTTCAATGCTCTCCAATTGGTCTTCAATGGACTCTAAACCTCCAAGATGAGATCTAACAAAGCCCAATAAAGCTTCCTTGAACCTTTTAGCCCGAGCCCTTGTCATTGGACCTTGCGGAATGGCTAAAGGATCGAATGGCCGGTTGTGGCCGGATGGCTCGTGCGATGGCCCGTGCGATGTCCCATGCGTTGGTCGGTTGTGGACGGTTGCCCCATTCGTTGCTCCATGCGTTGGTCGCTCATGGCCGGTTGCTCCATGCGATGGTGGCCGGTCCTCAACTCCTTGCTCCGCCGAGCTTCTGTTCAATCCAGGATCATCCGTGGCATCTTCTTGAATCTCTAAGACATCTTCATGTTTATCCAAGACATGATTTCCAATGGCTCCATTGTGCTCTTCTATGCCATGATAAGCCCTTGGCGCATCATCCCCTCTCCCTTGAAAAGGATTTGTCCTCAAATGTGCATCACTATCAAACAAGGATAAGTCTGCAACATTAAAAGTAGCACTTACATTGCCATATTCACTAGGAAGATCTAGCTTGTAGGCGTTGTTGTTGATCCTCTCCAAGACTTGGAATGGACCATCTCCACGAGGTAAGAGCTTAGACTTTCTCTTTTCAGGTAACCTTTCCTTCCTTAAATGCAACCAAACCCAATCCCCGGGTTCAAAGATGATCTCTTTGCGCCCTTTGTTAGCATTCTTCATGTAGTGTTGTGTTTTCTTCTCAATTCGAGCTCGAACTCTAGCATGAAGTTCTCTAACATAACTGCTTTCCTTTGTCTATCCATGTCGACTTGCAAACTCAAAGGTAAACTCAACAAATCTAGTGGGGTTAAAGGATTAAAGCCATACGCAGTTTCAAAAGGTGAATATCCAGTGGTGCTATGTATGCTTCTATTATATGCAAATTCGACATGAGGTAGACAATCCTCCCAAGTTCTTAAGTTCTTTTAAATCAAAGCCCTAAGCAAAGTAGACAAAGTCCTATTAACTACCTCGGTTTGACCATCGGTTTGGGGATGACAAGTAGTTGAAAATAACAACTTAGTACCTAGCTTAGCCCACAAAGTTCTCCAAAAGTGACTTAAGAACATAGCATCTCTATCACTTACAATTGTTCTAGGCATTCCATGTAGTCTAACGATTTCCTTAAAGAACAAATTAGCTACATTAATGGCATCATCCGTTTTAGTAGTGTGCCATCTTAGAAAACCTATCAGCAACCACAAAGATAGAATCCTTACCTCTCTTAGAACGAGGTAATCCTAACACAAAGTCCATGCTAATATGAGTCCATGGTTCATGAGGAATAGGCAAAGGAGTATACAATCCATGCGGTTTAGAAGTAGGTTTAGCTTGCAAACAAACAATGCAATTAGCAACATACTTCCCTACATCATGTCGCATCTTAGGCCAAAAGAAGTGTTCATGCAATATGTTATATGTTCTCTCAACTCCAAAGTGACCCATTAAACCCCCTTCATGCGATTCCCTCAAGAGCAAGATGCGCAAAGAACAATAAGGCACACACAATCTAGATTCCTTAAATAAAAATCCATCATGCTTATAATACTTTCCAAATCCATAATTTTCATATGCTTTAAATATCTCACCAAAATAAACATCACTAGCATATAATTCCTTAATATACTCAAAACCAAGAAACTTAGAATCAAGCATGGAAAGTAAGACACACCTCCTAGATAAAGCATCGGCTACAACATTCTCCTTACCTTGTTTGTATCGCACAACATAAGGAAAAGACTCAATGAATTCGCTCCACTTAGTGTGTCTTTTGTTCAACTTTTGTTGGCCTCTTAAATACTTTAAGCTCTCATGATCCGTATGAATCACAAATTCCTTAGGCCAAAGGTAGTGTTGCCAAGTTTGCAACGCCCTCACAAGAGCATACAACTCTTTGTAATAGGTTGTATAATTCAATCCAGCCCCATTCAATTTCTCACTAAAGTATGCGACAGGCTTCCCACCTTGCATTAAAACAGCTCCAATTCCAACCCCTGATGCATCACATTCAATCTCAAAAGTATTGTTAAAGTTAGGTAAAACAAGCAAAGGAGCATTAGTTAGTTTTTCCTTCAAAGTCTCAAATGCTTCTTGTTGTTCATCTCCCCACTTGAATGGTGCATTCTTCTTCATCACACTTGTAATAGGGGCGGCTAAGGTGCTAAAGTCCTTAACAAACCTCCTATAGAATCCGGCTAGTCCATGAAATGATCTCACTTGTCCAACGTTGGTGGGGGTTGGCCAATCTTTTATTGCCTTGATCTTTTCCTCATCAACCTCTATACCTTGCGATGACACCACAAAACCAAGAAAAACAAGCTTGTTTGTGCAAAAGGTGCACTTCTTAAGGTTAGCATACAATTTCTCAACCCTAAGTACATCTAACACACATCTTAAATGCCTAACATGCTCATCTAGGTTTCAGCTATACACAAGTATATCATCAAAATAAACAACAACAAACTTACCAATAAAAGCTCTTAAAACATGATTCATTAATCGCATGAATGTACTAGGTGCATTTGTCAATCCAAAAGGCATAACTAACCATTCATACAACCCTAATTTAGTTTTAAAGGCAGTTTTCCATTCATCACCCTATTTCATACGAATTTGATGATAGCCACTCTTAAGATCAATCTTAGAAAATAAACAAGCACCGTGCAATTCATCTAGCATATCATTTAATCTAGGAATAGGGTGACGATACTTTACCGTTATGTTGTTTATTGCTCTAGAATCAACACACATTGTCCAAGTCCCATCTTTCTTAGGAACAAGCAACACAGGAACGGCACATGGAGAAAGGCTTTCACGCACAAACCCCTTATGAAGTAGCTTTACATCTTGCTTCTCCAATTCCTTTGTTTCTTCAGGGTTTGTCCTATAAGCTGGCTTATTAGGTATTTGCGCTCCAGGGATGAAGTCAATATGATGCTCAATTCCCCTAATTGGCGGCAAACCACTAGGAATCTCCTCCGGAAACACATCTACATAATCACTCAAAAGAGAAACAATGTTGCTTGGAAGCTCTCTTTGCAAGTCGTTAGTAGCAACAAGTGTATTCTTAAGCAAAAGTAAGCTCAAAACAGAATTATCATTCAAAGCTTCTTTAATCTCACTCTTAGTAGCTAACATACACTCCTTAACAACTTTCTTTGAACTAGCATGCCTTTCAACTAAATCGCAATTCACATCTAACTTAGCATGTTTCGTCTTTTCTTTAGCCCTATAATCGGATTCCATCTTAGTAAATTCCTCTTTCAATTTTAATTGATCCTTTAAAGCCTCTTGAGGTAATAACGGAATAAAAGTAAAGGGCTTCTTACCACACATGAGAGTATATTGGTTTATCTCACCACCATGTTGAACCTTGTTGTCATATTGCCATGGTCGTCCAAGTAGTACATGGCATGCTTGCATGGGTAAGATATCGCATAATACATCTCCTTTGTACCTGCCCAAACAAAGAGAAACTAAAACTTGTTTGTTAACCCTAATCTCCTCCTTATCGTTAATCCAACCTAAGCTATAGGGTTTAGGATGTTTTGTAGTGGGTAATTGCATCTCCTTCACCAAATATACACTAGCTATGTTTGTACAACTCCCACCATCAATAATCACATTACTAGGCTTCCCATTCGCATACATCCTAGTATGAAACAAGTTCTCTCTTTGATTGTTCACATCGTTTTTCACATAAGCACTCAAAGTTCTCCTAGCAACCAAACTCTTAAGTGCAAAACCGACACCATCATCACTATCATCATGCGCATCTCCTTCATCATCTCAATCACCACTAGATCCTAGAGCAATCTCTTCATCTTCACTTTCTATTTCTCCTTATTCATTCACGAACAAAATTTTCTTGTTAACACAATCTTTAGCATAGTGTCCAAAGCCTTGACACTTGAAACACTTAACATGATTCTTAGAAGATGAACTTGATGAAGACTTAGAATCGGTTTTAGGGGTAGAACCCTTTTGCGCCAATTCCTTCTCTTTGGTCGACTTATCTTCCTTCTTGATTGGAGTCTTCCATGAGCTTGATGATGATGCAAAGCTCTTCTTATTCCTCTTTACTTGGCTTTCGGCCTTGAAAGCATGTTGAAGCAATTCCTCAACATCATAGTGTTGTTGCATCCCCACAATGTCATGAATTTCTCTATTCAACCCCGCCATAAATCTAGCTATATTAGCTTGTGGAGCTTCATCAACTTCAGCCCTAGACATTAACAACATCATCTCGGAGTAGTATTCATCAAGACTCCTAGTTCCTTGCCTCAAAGATTGCAACTTTTGGTAGAGACCATTAGTGTAAAAGCTTGGAACAAACCTCTTACTCATTAAGCTCTTTAACGATAACCATGTATCAATAGGTCTTTCCAAATTTCTTCTTCTTGCTTGCACTAATTGATTCCACCAATTTAGAGCATTCTCCGTGAATTCAAGAGTTGCAATTTGCACCTTCTTTGGCTCGGCATGAGGATAGTAATCGAAATACATATCCAATTTCGACTCCCACTCCAAACAATCGGATGGTGACCCTCTCCCATTGAATTTAGGGATTTTGTATTTTATGTTGTCTTTAGGCTCTTCTCTTTCAACTCCCCTCCTAGGCCGCATGTTCTCATTGATTGCTAGACCTCCAAGCTCTTGTTGCCTTAATCTCTCCATAGGATCGATTCTAACACCGTGCCTTGGTGGTGGAAGTTGAAATCTCTCATTGTTGATTGCGGCATTAGCTCCTTGTTGAGCTTGTGGATTTCTAGTTTCCAACGCCTCCAATCTCGTTTTCATGGTGCCAAGTTGTTGTATGATTTGTTGCAATATGGCATTCGTATTCTCTCCTTGATTTTGCTCTTCTTGCCTATCTCCCATTGTGTCTACAAAAAGAACAAAGATTAGTAATAAAAAATTCTCACAAGTGTGTGTGTGTGTGCTTATACCTTTGACTTGTGCTATCGTGTTTGTACTCAAATCCTATGGATTGGCGGTCCACTACTCTCTTGATGATCTCACAAGATTATGCCTTTTTCTAGCTTTCAATAGGCCTAATAAGAGCAACTCCTAGAGCACTCCTTTCTTCTCGTGACCTACTTGAGGAACAAACAATTAGTAGCAAAATTATTGTGAATCAAAGGAAAGTGATCTTAAACCAAACCAAACCACTTATGCAGGCTCCCTATGTCGAATTGCTTCTCCAAAGTTGCTGCATAAAAACTCAATTCAAGCACAATTCAAACAATCAAGTCGATTAGTAAAAACCCTAGTACCATTTAAATCTAATTTTGTACAACTTGTCTCCAATACGGTTTGTAACCTGAAATTCTTCAAATTAAAGCACAATTCACAGCAAAAGCAACCCAAGATATCTAATTACACAAACAATTAGAGTTAATTGCAACAAATTGAACTAATTGCACAAAAACCCTAATTCCCAAATCAAAAACCCTAGTTGATGTCCATAATACGAATGATGCGCCCAAGGCTTATCATGGGGAGAATGAAGCGCCAAGGACTTATTATGGACTTGAAGACAAGCATGGAGAGCATGGAAAGGATGATTAAGTGCTGCAAGGAAGCATGGACAAGCTTAAAGGAGAGGATGGAATCGCAATTCACCATGAAGATGCCATTAGGTCCGATGACAAGAGCAAGAGCTAAGAGATTCAAGGATGCATTCATGGGCCTTCTTCGAACTTTGATGATGATTTGAGCAAGAAAACACCAATCAATTACAAGTTCATCACTTTGCTTGCTATTGATTCTAAATGGCCGGATTGACATCATGACTTGAGCCAATTAGTTTTAGTTTTCTTTGTTTGGGCTTAATTCTATCTTAAATTAGCTTATTTTTATGTTTGGATGTTATTTGGGTTGGGCTTTGTTCAATTAAGTCCAATCCTCATCTATTTTTCTATTGGTTGTATTTTAGGATAGTTTCTAGAATAATCTATGTAAACCGCCCTTATGGCTTTAAGATTAGGTGGGGTTTGCGTTATCCTTGCCTATATAAAGGCATCAACCCCCTCTTGTAAACATAAGTCAAGTTATCAATAAAGTTGAGAGGTTTACACACCCATCTCGATTATTTGGCTTCATTGTTCTAGTTTAAGCAAACTTAGGGTTCTTCAATCTTGTAGAGTCCTAGCAAGCAATTAGGTTGTGATTGCTTAATTGTTTGTGAATTTTGTGATCTTAAGAGTTCAATTGCAGGTCTAATTGAGAGTTTAAGTCCGACGAAAGATGAGTAATAGCCTTGTGAAGGTCATCGACATACACATCTAGAAGTTGAAGAAGTTCAAGTCGACTTTGGTGGATATTCAAAGGGTAGATTTGAATCTAATACAACTAGATTCGTATCAATGGAGATATAGATAATCATGTTCCAAGCACCAAGAAGATGCCATTCGATCCATTGAAGATGCCTATTAGTCCAATGAGAAGATTAAGAGCTAAGAAGTTCAATGATGCACTATTGGGCCTTGTTCGAAGTCATCTTGATGATATGAAGACCATTCAAGTTCAATTGAAGAGCTTTGATAATGATTTGAGCAAAAAAACACCAATCAGTTATATGTTCATCACTTCCCTTGCTATTGATTCTAAATGGCCGGATTGACATCGTGGCATGAGGCCATTGCCATTAGTTTGCTTTGTGTGGGCTTAATTCTATCTTAGATTAGCTTATTTTTAAGTTTGGATGTTATTTGGGTTGGGCCTTGTTTGACTAAGTCTAATCCTTGTTTAATTATGCTTTTATTTCCTTTTCCTAGTTGGGCTTGGACTAGTTATTCCCTAGCCCTTGTTTTTGGACGAAAATAGGGTTTTTATTTTAGGTTTTTGGTTGACCCTATCACTATATAAGGGTTCAAATAGCTCTTGTAAACATAGTTTAAGTTGATTAAATAAAGTTGAGTTTATTCACCCAATTGATTATCTTAGCTTCCTTGTTCTAGTTTGAGCATAAATAAGGTTCTTCAATCTTGTAGAGTCCTAGCAAACAATTAGGTTGTGATTACTTGGTTGTTTGTGAATCTTGTGATCTTAGATTGACAGTTGCAGGTCTAATTGAAAATCTAAGGCCGACGAAAGAAGAGGATTGCTTAAGTGAAGGTTGTCGACTTACCCATCTAGAAGTTGAAGAAGTTCAAGTTGATCTTTGGCAGGTCTCAAGGATAGATACGAATGTAATGATGCGCCCAAGGCTTATCATGGAGGGAATGATGGGCCCAAGGCTTATCATGGACTTGAAGATGGCCATGGAGAGCAAGGAAAGGATGTGCAAGGGCTGCAAGGAAGCATGAAGATGCATGGAGACCATGGAGATATCGATAATCATGTTCCTAGCACCAAGAAGATTCCATTCAATCCGTTGAAGATGCCTATTAGTCCAATGAGAAGATCAAGAGCTAAGAAGTTCAAGGATGCACTATTGGACCTTGTTCAAAGTCATCTTGATGATATGAAGACCATTCAAGTTTAATTGAAGAGCTTTGATAATGATTTGAGCAAAAAAACATCAATCAATTATAAGTTTATCACTTCGCTTGCGATTGATTCTAAATGGCCGGATTGACGTTGTGGCATGAGCCCATTAGCATTGGTTTGCTTTGTGTGGGCTTAATTATATCTTTGATTAGCTTATTTTTCAGTTTGGATGTTATTTGGGTTGGGCCTTGTTTGACTAAGTCCAATCCTTGTTTAATTATGCTTTTATTTCCTTTTCCTAGTAGGGCTTGGACTAGTTTTTCCCTAGCCCTTGTGTTTGGACGAAAATAGGGTTTTTATTTTAGGTTTTTGGTTGACCCTATCACTATATAAGGGTTCAAATAGCTCTTGTAAACATAAGTTAAGTTGATTAAATAAAGTTGAGGTTATTCACCCAATTGATTATCTTAGCTTCATTGTTCTAGTTTGAGCATACTTAGGGTTCTTCAATCTTGTAGAGTCCTAGCAAACAATTAGGTTGTGATTACTTGGTTGTTTGTGAATCTTGTGATCTTAGGTTGACAATTGCAGGTCTAATTGAAAATCTAAGGCCAACGAAAGAAGAGGATTGCTTACGTGAAGGTTGTCGACATACCCATCTAGAAGTTGAAGAAGTCATGTTTGGCAGGTCTCAAGGATAGATACGAATATAATGATGCGCCGAAGGCTTATCATGGATGGAATGATGCGCCCAAGGCTTATCATGGAGGGAATAATGTGCCCAAGGCTTATCATGGACTTGATGATGGCTATGGAGAGCAAGGAAAAGATGTGCAAGGGCTGCAAGGAAGCATGAAGATGCATGGAGATATCGATAATCATGTTCCTAGCACCAAGAAGATGCCATTCGATCCATTGAAGATGCTTATTATTCCAATGAGAAGATCAAGAGCTAAGAAGTTCAAGTTGATCTTTGGCAGGTCTCAAGGATAGATACGAATCTAATGATGCGCCCAAGGCTCATCATGGACTTGAAGATGGCTATGGAGAGCAAGGAAAGGATGTGCAAGGGCTACAAGGAAGCATGAATATGCATGGAGACCATGGAGATATCGATAATCATGTTCCTAGCACAAAGAAGATTCCTTTCGATCCGTTGAAGATGCCTATTAGTCCAATGAGAAGATCAAGAGCTAAGAAGTTCAATGATGCACTATCTAGTATAAATAGACATCTTTTCTCTCTAGAAGAGAGGTTAGACGGTTTTGGATCTAAGGAGGAGCCGCCTACCAGACTATCTTTCCTAGGTTTTTCTAGTCGTTTTTCTCTTAATGGCCACTCAATTCATGAGTAGCTAATCTTTTATTTCTTCAATGTAGAATCATATTGATCTCTTGACATTTTATTTATAGGGAGACTTTTGTTCTTAATAATTTAATTTCTACTTGAATATGTTTCTTATCCCTGTACTTCATCTTATGTATTCATGTTTTGATGGATTTGGAGGCCTACTTATCTTGATAATTATGAATACTAATGTTAGATGCAATTTAGCTTGAGTCAAGCTAATATTGGTCCAAGTAACAGTTGCAATTCTATGAGTCCAAGGTTCAATGGGATTGTCAAACCTTGTTGAAATCTATAGGCCGAGATGGAAATAGATGTAGCTGAGTTTGGTATTGATTTATCATGCATGCGGAAAAGTAAATCTTAATGCTTGTTCTATGATTCTTGACAGGGTGATGTTTGATTAGAAACAATAGAAATTAGTTTTAGCGAGATGCGGACTAAGTTTTCTTAGCATGTTGGAGGGTTGAGTATTCCTCTCCTATACCAATTATTCAAGTGGAGTTGTTTAAGACATTAAGGAGATTATTTTGTTCTAAAGAAAGTTGATGGCTACGTCTTAGGATATATACTACTTTGGAATAACTTATGATGCTCAATTGATTGGCAATTAACATCAAATTTATGTTTAGTGTCGATGATCCATATTAATCTTGTCAAGAGTGAAATTAATTCTATGTTGGAGGCTTGCTTTACATAATTGATTACTTAATTTACTTTGCTCTTAATTTGCTCTGTTAGTTATAATTTAGAATTTCCAAAATCTCATCTTTTAAACTTCTCATTTTTAACATAATTAATTAGTAAATAAATTATCCTCTCTCCTTGTGGATTCGACCCCTACTTACCCTAGCTATTTAGTTAAGTTTTGTGGGGAATTATCTTGTGATTTGATCAACGACCGATCACAATTTTGGCGCCGTTGCTGGGGAGAGTGTGTTTTTAATTTCTTTACTTTTAGATTGTATTATTGGTAAATAGTTGTTTTTCTTTTATTTTTCATTTTTACTTTTACACTTGATCACCTGTGAATTGTAGGAAAATTCAATGGAGCAATCACTTACTTTAAGGGAGTTGAATTTCAACTGCGAAATGAAATCCCCATGTATTGATTATCCAGAAGATTTCTCCTACGAGCTTAAGCCAGGAGTGGTCCGTTTGTCACCAATTTTTCATGGAGAATCCCATGAAATCCCTCATGAGCATTTGCAAGATTTCACCATCAGATGTGTTATGATTGCTAAGATACCTCAAGAGCAAGCAAAGCTTCGAACTTTTCCAATGACCTTGGAAGGTAAAGCAAAAGAGGTTTTGGAGTCTGCCATCAAAGTTGATTACTTCTTGGAAGGAAATGGAGAGAGCATTCCTGAACCAATACTTTCCAGAAGCAAAACGTGTCGATGTCAGAAGTAAAATCAACTCTTGTCGACAATTACCTAATGAGAAGTGGTTTCAATGTTGGCAAAGGTACAACAAGATTTGTGAAAGCTGCCCCTACCACAACATAGGCGAAGAACTCTTGATACGACAATTCTATGATGGAATCTTTTGTGAAGATCGAGTCTACGTTAATGCAACCAGTGGAGGTAGCTTGACACTTAAAACACCTACAGAAGCAAGGAAGCTGCTCAACATCATGGCAGAAAATATTCATCAATTTAGCACATCTGAAGAGATTCTCAAACCAAATGAGTCGAAGTTCGAATCGGTTTGCAAAAAAGTGGAAGGAATAGAAGAGGTGGTACAATCACTCGTAACAGAAAAGGACAAAGTATATCAATTGCTTAGCAAGCAAATTGTTGACCAACAAGATACCATTGTCAATTTGATGCGCTTTATGATTGCAAATCAAGGAGTGAATCATCACCAACAACCAGTCTTGCAAACACCTTTTGTTGGTCCACTTAGATGTGCTAGAGGGGGGTGAATAACACTTTATCGAATTTTTAAGTTCACTTAAAATTGTTAAAGACACTATTTCAGAGTATGTTAGAGTCACTAATGCAAAGCAGGGAAATAAACATCAAGTGAAGACAAGTGGAAGTAAAAGGATAATAGTAAAGATGTTAACAACTAAATAGTAGAAAAGTAAAGAGTTTGAGAAAAGATAAAACTGGAACGATCAAGAAGGAGATGGAAGATTGGAGACTCGTCGATTTATAGAGGTTCGGCCTTTCACACCTACAACCTCTACCTTGGATACCCCACCAAAGATTTTCAAATCCACTAAATAGTGAAGTTCAGCTTCTTTGGCTACTCTTGATCTGGTGACTCTGCTAGTTCCAATTCCAGTAACCTTGGTAGCTGTAGTGGCCTTCTTCTTGACACCTCCTTTTCTAGTTCCCCTTTTTTGGAGTGACTTGAACACCTTTATAGATTTCCATTGCCAACTCTTCTTTTTCCTGCTTCTTACTCGGGTCCTCAGCAGACAATTCTTCAGTCATCATGGCATCAATATCATCAGCGGCTCCCTTGATAATCTCATCAGCATCCTTCTTCTTTGCAACTTCTTCTTCCTACTGTTCAGTATTGGTGGCTTCAGTCTTCTCAGTTTGCTGTTCTTCTTCACCTTTTTCTTCTACAACTATCTTTAGTATCTTTCTTGGATTTGTCACCAGTGGAAGAGCTATCTGCAGTTGACTTGTGATCGTCATTCTTTTCTTCATCAGAGCTATCGGATGGAATGATATCTTGTTTCTCTGCAGATTTCTTCGTTCCAATAGTGTCACTAATGTCCTTTTCCTTTTCCTGTTGCTCATTCTTTCTCTTCTGCTGCTGCTCACTCTTTTTCTTCTTCTGTTGCTCGTTTGGTTTCTGTTGTTGCTCCTTTTCATAGGCCTTATTTGCCTCATTCACTATTTCTGCTGCTCTCTTTGCTTATACTATATCTTCCTCAGATGTGTACCCACGAGGCTTCATTGATGCGTCCTACTTCTGCTTGGTCTCCTAACCCATTTTCTTTAACTGTTCCTCAACTCCTTTCCAATTGTTTAGCTTCTCAGTCAATCCTGTAGCATCTTTAATCCTTCTACTCAGGTACGCTTGATGTGCCCAAGGCTTATCATGGAGGGAATGAAGCACCAAGGACTTATCATGGACTTGAAGATGGCTATGGAGAGCAAGGAAAGGATGTGCAGGGGCTGCAAGGAAGCATGAAGATGCATGACGATCATGGAGATATCGTTGAGCATGTTCCAAGCAGCAAAAAGATGCTATTCGGTCCATTGAAGATGCCTAATGGTTCAATGACAAGATCAAGAGCTAAGAAGTTCAAGGCTGCACTATTGGGCCTTGTTCGAAGTCATCTTGATGATATGAAGACCATTCAAGTTCAATTGAAGCGCTTTGATGATGATTTGAGCGACAAAACACCAATCAATTACAAGTTCATCACTTTGGTTTCTATTGATTCTAGATGTCCGGATTAACATCATGTCATTAACCCATTAGCTTTAGTTTGCTTTGTTTAGGCTTAATTCTATCTTAGATTAGCTTATTTTTAAGTTTGGATGTTATTTGGGTTGTGCCTTGTTTGACTAAGTCCAATCCTTGTTTAATTATGCTTTTATTTCCTTTTCCTAGTTGGGCAAGGATTAGTTTTTCCCTAGCCCTTATGTTTGGACGAAAATTAGGATTTTATTTTAGGATTTTGGTTGACCCTATCAGTATATAAGGGCACCAATACCTCTTGTAAACATAAGTTGAGTTGATTAATAATGTTGAGGATTATTTTTCCAAATTGATTATCTTAGCTTCATTGTTCTAGTTTGAGCAAACTTAGGGTTCTTCAATCTTGTAGAGTCCTAGCAAACAATTAGGTTGTGATTACTTAATTGTTTGTGAACCTTGTGATCTTAGGTGTTCAATTGTAGGTCTAATTGAAGACTTAGGGCCGACGAACGAAGAGAGCTTGCTTTGTGAAGGTTGTCGACATACTTGTCTAGAAGTTGAAAAAGTTCAAGTAGATTCTTGGCGGGTCTCAAGGATAGATTTGAATCTAATACAACTAGATTCGGTATCAATGCTGCTGCAAGTGAATCATAACAGTCTCCCATCTTTTAGTGAGTTGGTAAGATCTGATTCATGTCATTTATGAATTTGACACACAGCATCTGAGTATTTCCTATCAAAGTTCCTATCAAACCACTCAGCTTTCCAATTTCTTCTGTCAAGCATATAATATCTTCCTTCATTGCTTCTGCTAGTCCATTGATCTTATTCATCACAACATCTTCCCCTTTCTTTACTTCAGTTGCAACATTTTGGGCAGTTAATTGCCTCCATCATTTATTGTTCCTTGATAGTGTTCTTAATGAACCTATTAATAGTCAATTTGGAGAATCTAACACAACCTTCAACTAAGTCTTTCTCATAAGGCTTGAAGTCTTCAACACTTAGATATTTCTTCATATATCCTGTAATGATGTGGCCATAACCACAGATCATCTTCTTCTTTTTGTTGGTGATCGTGTCGTCAGCAATCATAAAATAATCCCCACAAAACCTAACTAAAGTAGATAGAGCAAGCAGGGGTCGATCCCACAGAGAAGGGTGAAGAACTTTTATTCCCAAGAACAAATCTTTTCCAAAAATTAGTTCTAAAACAGAAAACAGGGGATTTAAAATTATCAATTAAAAAAAACAATTAAACTAAAGACTAAGCAAAGTAAATTAAATCTAAAATCTAAATCTAAATCTAAATCTATAGCAATTATAAAGCAGACAATAATTAAAAAGCATACTTCTTCTCCAATGGTATGAATCAATCAGATTAACTATGGATCATTGATTTAAAAGGTGAATTAAGCATCTTATTCTTGACTGACAACTGGTATAGGTTTCCCAACATGTATATTAGATAAGAGGCCGATTAAAGCTGCAGTTATCCCTTTTATTCCTTCAGCAATCGATTACTTTCTTAGGGCTTAAAGATCGCTTGAGAACAAAGCATTAAGAACAATTTATTTTACACACATGCCTACAAGTAGAACCATACGAAGAGAAATTTCTCGCCCTCCGATAGACAAACGCCCATCAGGCAGCGATTAAACAAATCTGATTTGCTACAAACAATCAAACTTGAGTGATTAATTCTAAGCTTGATCTAACCATAGATCCATCCAATTAGTTCATCAGTGGCCATCCAAATCAATAACTATCAAGATATAAAATAAAACAGGGTTTTGCCTACTATCATCAAGACTT
>AWWV01016388.1:0-18556 GCA_001974805.1 Corchorus capsularis
AATTCTTACTTTTTTTGTAAATTAAGAAACAAATTAAAAACTAATACTTTGTACTTTTAAAGCTGCAACTATGTAAATTTAAATGGACCTTTATTATTATTTTTTTTATCTTCTCTCTTTTTTTTTATCTTGTAATTGGCAGTAGGGAAATGAAGTTCCCATTATGCGCTCTTTATTAATTGCTAACCGTAAAGTAAAGTAATAAACGAAAGAAAGTGAAATAATTAAATGCCATTTGTATGCAATATGAAGAAGTATTCACTGACCCCATGCTAAAATAAAAGGACTAATGTGACAAAATCGAGATATGAAAATGTAATTTAATTATAAGTGAACAACAAAAATAAAAACCACTACAAATTGCCGCGAGTAAGGTGAAGACAATATTTTTGGGTTTTCTAGTGAATGCAATTTAAGGGTAATCTACTAAGACTAAATGCCTACTAAAACTTAAGCCTAACATGAATAGGCTAACTTAAACTGGTAAGGAACCAAATGACAAAAATGCTCCTGAATGCACAAATGACCAAAATACCCTTAGTGCAAAAATGACCAAAATGCCAATTAAGAAATAAATTGATTTAAATTAAAGGATACATGACAAATATGGGTGTCTACACAAATCACAAGAAGCAATACTTGAGAGTTTAAAATTTCGGTTCAAAGAAATTTTTGAGAGCAAGGCCGATTGAGAGGAGAAGTCGATTAGGAGAAGTTGACTTTACAAGAAGCAAATCGACACACAAGTCGACTTTTTAAAGCAAAGTCGATTGGAAGGCAAAGTCGACAAGGAAGTCGACCATCAAAGGAGCAAGTCGATTTGGCTATTTCCCCTCAACCTAAGAAGAAGTCGACAAGCCCCTTTTCAAGAGAAGATGTCGATGATGCTAGCTACCACTACCATGGATTTTGAAGTTCAATTCAAGAAGTTTAAGGATCAATTTTTATCGAATTGGAGATTCTCAATTCGGTCCAAAATTTCAAGGAAGTTTTCTTCGCCAAGATTGCCATGAACTCTTGAGTATGATATCGTTGCTACCTAAGGATGAAATTGAGGTTAAACCCGGTTTCAAAGCTAGGATGATTTATCAATTTCTTTGTGACAAAGCTAACAAGTCGCATGAAGCTGTTATAAGATCAAAGGAAAGAGCTGAGAAGGAATTTGAAAAGCGTTTCCATCCTTATGGAAATCGATTTTCCCAACCAAGGAATTTCAATGGAAGAATTAGACCTCAAACTGTACCTTGGAGTAAGCCTTTCCCTATGCCAAGAATTGATGGATATCGCACCAAGCCCTATAGGCCACCCTATAGACCTCCTATGCGATGTGCCCTTTTTCCTCAACGGTTTCATGAACCTGCTGCTACTGTTTTTACTTTGGAAGAATTGAAGGATAAGTCCTCAATTCCAATTGAACCAAGAGATCCGTTGTTTGAAGAATAACAAGGTAAAGATGATATCATAATTATTGCTTCTGTTTCTGAATCAAGTGATGCTTCTAGTGATGAGAATAAGGAAGGAAAAGAGGAGGTGAATCAAGAGAAGGAAAATAAGGAAGAATCTCATCCTTTCCTTGCTCAATTTAAGGATTTAAGTGATCAAGTTGCTAGCCTAAGAGAGGATTTTGATAGTATGATTGGGAATTTGGAAAACCTCTTTAATTTATTAGAGAAGGCTATTCCTAAACCAATTTAAGTTTAGAATTAGGGTTTTTAATTTTAATTTATGTTTTCTAGATTTAGGATTTTACTTTTAAGCATCTTAGGTTTAGCTAATTAGTTTATGTTTTATCTTTAATTTTCCTTTATCTTATGTCTTTATTTTTCAAGTTTCATTAATAATTTATCTAGTTTTATTTTCCTATCACTATAATTTTTATTGTCTTTTTGAGTAATTATCTTCATCAAAGCCGCCCAGGTATGTTTCATGAATCTTAACTTTTTATTTTTGGTAAGCTATTTTGCATGCTTTGATTTTCTGATTGCTTTTACATTGAGGACAATGTGAATTTTAAGTGTTGGGGGGGGGGGGTGAATACTTGATAGGATTATTGTTTGATTATTGAGTCATATGATAGTCTTTTGCATGAGAATCTAGGATAAAAATATGATTGTTTTTTATCGCTTATTTTTCCCAATTTTTGAAAATTTTTCGACAAATTGATTTTTGAAATAGAAAATTTTGATGATTTTTCAAACTCTTTGATTTTTCAAGCATATATTGAATGATTGATTTGATTATGATTGATGAATGTTTAGAATTTTTAATAATGCTTTATTCTTCGATTAATTTTTAATAAGAAGTTTTGATTTCTTAGAATTAGGTATAATTGAAGTTTGTGATGTGATCTTATTATTCATTGCTCACATGATTATCTATTTCTAGAACTTGTATTGAATCTTGATTGAAGTTACAATTAAGAAAGCATGTTATAGATTTGTCAAGAATCAGTGTGGGGGACTATCTATATAAAGGGTAATTAAAATTGTTTTCATAAAGAAGTGATTTTATGCAAGAGTAGAAGAGATATTTTCTGTTAAAAAAAAAAAAAAACTCCATTGTTGTCACTCTTCTCTTTAAACAAAAGGAGTTAGTAACCCTTGGGAAGAGGACAAGAGGCATGGATCAACAGAAATATTGTCCCTCTAGAGTGCTAGTAGCCTCACAAAAAAATTAAAATAAAGGGAGTTAGTAATCCCTATGCATGAACACTTCAGAGGTTAGTAACCTCAGTTTTCTAAAAACAATTACCCTTGAAAAACTATTATAACCCACATGAACCCTTGATTTATTTATAATATGTAATCTTTTGAGTGATGGAGAAAAAGATAAAGATGCAAGCCTATAGAGAGAAGTAGTTATAGAAGTGAAGGATGGTAAGTGATTTGAGCTACTTTGATTATGACTACTTAAGAATGATGATGCTTACTACTGATTGACCTTTGGATTGAGTATTATTGATGCTCTTTGCTATTTTGATTTCATGATTAAATTGATTCTTTGATATATGAATGAAGTCAAATTGATCTTTTGAAAATTTTGATTTTTGATTAACTTACATTGATTTTGCTAAAGGACTAGCAAAATTCAAGTGTGGGGGAAAATATGATCGAGCTCAAATTATGCATATTTTTATAGCTATTTTTCTATACTTGTTACCACTTTTATATGCATTTTTACCTTATTTTCTAAGTATTTGTGTTTTTAGTCTTCATGAGATGTGAAATTGAGAATTTGCTTATTTTCACTACTTTTGGAGCTATTTTGATGACTTTTTACACAAATATTAGCAAAGTGATTTTGAGTATATATTTGGAGATGCAAAGTTCGTGTTTGAAGATTTCTTGAAGATAATTTGAAGATTTGAAGATCATTGAAGAATTATTTCAAGGAGCAAGAATTGAAGATTGGAGCTTATTTGCAAAGGATTGAAGCCAAGCTTAGAAGAAGTCCGGAAGTTAATGATTTTTGGATAATTTATATGGGATTATATTCAGCCCATATAAGTCCATAATTGGAGTTAAAATCCCAATTAATACCATTTGGATCTTCTAAAATATCCAAATCCCGTAATTTCCCGTAACTAGTCCTATTTGGAGTAGGAAATGGCGCAGTTTCGGTAGAAAGGCCATAACTTTCAGTTCAGACGTCCGTTTTAAGACCATGAGTAGCCGTTGGAAAGATAACTTCGAGATCTACAACTTTCCTTTGAAGTGCGAAGCCCAGATCTGCCATCTTCAAGCCCGAATCTCAGGTCGAAATTTCTGCAGAAATCCAGAAAATTCCAGATTCCTATTTTGACTTGGATTCTACTCTAGGATGACATCTAATCCAACTTGGAGTCTAAGTCAGCCCTAAACCGCGCTATCTATGTTCATCCACTATAAATAGCCACCTTAGGTCTAGATTTTGTGTGTAATTTTATTCTCATAAGATATATTGTTTTGGAGGAGAAAAACCCTAGGAGCCGCTGCCCCCTTCTCTTCCTCATCCATAGATAAGTTTTCTTCTTCTTATTTGTGGATACTCACTCAACTTATGAGTGAGTAATCTTTTTTTTTTCTCCAATGTAGAATTTAATTGATCTCTTGACTTATTCCATGGTGAGATTTTGTGCTTTTATATGAGAATTTATTTGGGTATTTCTTGGATCTCTGTATGAATTCTATGTTGCTTGTTTTGATTGATTGGGTCGACACTATCATGATAGATTGAGTTAGCATTAGCTAGATTAAGTTGTGAATTAAAAACTCCAGCTTAATTTTATGTAGCAATTGGATGTCAATTAATCCTCCATCCAAGAGAGAAAAGAATCAATGGGCGAGAAATTTTTCATTGTGCTTGTTATTAAATTACTTGTTCTTCATGCTTTATTCCTAAGTAGTCTTTAAGCCCTAAAAAAGTAATTGATTGCTGAAAGAATAAAAGGGATAGATTGACTTTAATCGGTAATCTTATCTAATTAAGGTAATTTAGGTTAAGTCCGACAGGCTATTCAAGATTCTCATAATCTTTAGATATCAATGATCCATGTTATTATTGTCAAGAGGGATATTAATTCTATGTTGGAGGTTTCTATTTAATTGTTTTTCTCATAATTATCACTGCTTTTTAATTAATTGTTTTCTTTAATTTTCATGATTGCTTTCTTAGTTAATTGTTGGTTAGATTTAATCTTAATTTTTCTTCGAAATTTTCTTTATTAATTTGTTTTGTTTGAGAAAAGGAAGAGCCGATCTCTTTGTGGGTTCGACTCCTACTTGGTCTAGCTAGTTTAGTTAGCATTTGTTGGGAAAATTATCTTTATGATTGTTGACGACCGATCATTACTTCAGAGAGAAGTGAATACAGAAATGAGATGTGTTTACAACTGAACTGAGGTAGCCTATTTATAGCTGAAAGTTACAACGGTCAAGATCATCTGAAGAGATAAAATCTAAATCAAATCAAGATTACATAATCAAATAATATCTAAATATAATCTACTTAAATTTTCAGATAATCTCCAGATAATCTTCAGTTGAAATCTTCTGATGATATTTTCTCTTAATAATATTCTCTTTGTATCTCTTCAAATATATTCAGATATTCTACAAGATAAAACCCAGTAAATAATATAGACCTTCATGTGGTGTGGTAAGTCCACTATTTCATAACACATGCATCTTTTTGGGCAGTGAAACAATACTCAGGCGCTTGGACAATTGAATCTGGCAGAGTTGCACCAACTTCAAATGTCATCACGTGTGTGATTATTCCTGAAAAATTATCAAGTATACTTATTAATCTACACTATATTAAAAAGTACGTTCAGCTGTAAAACTTTTGAATCGCCTATTATATCCTTATTTGTTAAATATATTTCTAAATTGCCATTGTTTAGGTTTTTATAGTTTTACTCAACTAAAAACTCTATTTTTATTTAATTAAATATAATATCTTTATAATTATTTTATTTTACTCAACTAAAAACTCTATTTTTATATAATTAAATCTAATATCCTTATAACTATTATATTTTACCATTTTACTATTTTACTCAACTAAAAACTCAATTTTTATATAATTAAATCTAATATCCTTATAACTATTATATTTTACAATTTTACTATTTTAGTTAAAAAAAAGCTTGATATATTAGTTTTTTTAAATATATTTCTTGAATGACATTGTTTAAACTTTTACAATTTTTTTAAAAAATAAACTTTTGCAACTAAAAACACTATTTTTATTTAATTGAATTCAATATTTTTATAATTATTTTATTTCTACCATTTTAATTTTAAAATTTTCAATTAAAATATAAACTAACAAAAGTATTATTATCAAGTTTAAAAGTTAAAATAAGTTATCTAATCATTAATTATTCATATTTTTTAAAACTAATTAAGTTAAAAATTTATTTAAATTATATAGTGATTGGTCTGTTTCTATTTTTTGAGCATGTTGATATAACAAGAATTTAAAGTTTTAAAAATGAGAAGAAGAGTAACATACAATTATTTCCTTTGACTTATAAAGTTAGAGATGTCAATCGGGCATGTTGGGTGAGTTTCGGGTTATCGTCACTTGAGTCCAGGTTTAATGAGTTAGGTAATTTTCTCGGATCATTCGGGTTATCGTTTATTTTTCTGGTCAAATCGGGATCGATCGGATTAGACAGGTTATTGGGTTCATGTCATGTTTTGACAGCTTTACTTATAATTAATGGGTCACGTACAACGCACGTGAAAGCTAAAACTAGTATATCTAAAACAGACCTACCAAGTGATATATAGAGACTATTTATATATATATATAGTACTTCTTTTGATTTTTCCACCAAATTTCTGTTTATCAAATTTTAACTCCAAAAAATAAAACCAATTCAATATTAGTTGGTTTTGAAATAATAGAAATCTTGCTTGATTTTTATCGAATTAATTAAATTCATATGAGTAAAGAAAGAAGTAAGAATGGCATACCATCATAAAAATCCCATCGAACGGGTATCTTAGTAGCAACATCTTCATAATACCAAATGAAATCCACTTTCTCCCACACATTACAAAGGAACCCATCCTTGACTTGAGTCCCCAAATAATGAGCTCCATCAAGAAAATCAGGCCTGGGAATGCCCACACCAAAATCAATAACCTGGCAGCTGCCATTGGAGCCAAGAGTGTAGTAAAAAGAAGTGCCATTGTTCCACTCAATGTCATACATGTATACCCCAAGCTGCTTCTGCTGCAGATTAACGTTGCGGCCTTTGGGCCAATCGTACCACAGGTCAGTGATTTGGTGACCTCCTGAGTACAGAGTCATGCAAAGAGTTGCATGGAATTGTTCTGGCCATGGTGTTGGGATTGGGACTGAAGATTGTGCTTCAGTTAATATTGTTGCTAAGGTTGTACCAGTAAGGAATAATTTCTCCAGCCAGAGCATTTTCCTTGTTCAGCCTGGATTTTTGTTGTTTGCTTTGGGGAAATAGTTTGGGAAAGGGAAATGAAAATGGATAATGCTTTTGCTAAAAGCCTAGAATTAGTGGTTGGAAATTAAAACTTCTTTCATTTTTTGTTTCTTTTATTTTCTTTTTGATGGTGAAAAAAAAAACAACTAATTTTCTGAGGAATATTGACACCCTGAGATATTGACACGTAATATTCAAAGGAAGGATATAGACAGTAGACACCGGGGGAAGGCAAAGATGCCAAAACTTAAGGTAAGGAAAGAAATGACCTTCAGACGGGATATATATAATATAACCAAAAGCCCATAATATCTTCAACCAAAGAAAGCCCATATTGTGAGAAGGTTGGCAACCCAAGTATACCCCTTTCGTCAAGGTCCAAAAGGTCTAAATTTTAACAGAGTGCTAAAAAAAAGTATTAAAGCAAGGAGGGTTTAATCTTTAACGTTCTTGGCTTGAATGGTAATTAGTCTTAAGTCCAGAAGATTTCGAGATGTCCTTGATTAAAAAAAAACTTTTAAAAGCATTATAAACACTTTAAATATGTAATATAAAACTTAAAAAAATAGTTAAGAGAAGACTGTCCCAGTTAAGAGTCAGGGTATGTCACAAGTTTCAAAGATGATTTACAGTAGTACTTACAAATCATCCACCAATGAGAACCATTGACAAGACTCAAAGCCCAAACCTTTCAAACTTTTAAACAGAGATATAAAGTCTTATCAACTCAACAAATCTCAAATTGACGTGATATATAGAACTTTATTATGAGTACATAAAGGGGAAAATTGACAAAATTGTCCATCCCTCTCCCTTATAATTTTTTTTCTTTTTTTTATGGTTGGTTATTTAGTTATTTTGTAATCGATATTTTGGTAGTTTGTAAAATTGTCTAGGGTATATAAGTCATTAGCATGTTTCTAAAGATTAACTTTACGTAAATTTATGATTTGGTCACCCAACCAAAAAAAAGTACTGATTTGATCACTTAAATTTGTGTTAGGGGCCAAAATTGGGAGGGCCCAAACTCACAAAGCCTCCTCAAACACACTCAAAGGTTAGGCCAATTCTCATCTCACTCACACATATATTTCCTTGGCCTAACCAAACACACACACAAATATTGGATAAATGGGCTCACAAATATCTCACACACACAAAGCCCATTTCTCTTACCCAATGATCAAAGTCCTCAAACACATATAACACAGAGGCATCTATATCAAAGTCCCCAAATACATATAACACAGGGGCAACTCTCTCAAAGTCCTCAAACACATATAACACAGAGCCATCTATACCAAAGTCCCTAAACACATATAACACAAGGGCAATTTTCTTCTCTACATGGCAAGAGCCCATCACATATGCAACACAATGGGTCTCGCTAACTATTTCCATATTTACATATAATAAAAGCCCACCACACATATCTATATATGTCACATTGGGGGCTTGCCTTTCAAAGTCCACTGTTCGACCCAAAAAGGCTCAAAACGTTGGGGCCTTGCCAACTAATCACACAACAAAGGCATGAAGACAAAAGGCACAAAACTCAATTCCCTGCTGCAGCATGTCAGACTTCCTGCTGAGGAAAGCATCTAAGGGAAGCATTTTACTTAAATTCAAATTCCTTCATATTTAACCATTTATGGCAGGGATTAAATGTTAATTAATCTTCATTGCAGGTCTAAGGGCTGCTGTGGACCAAGCCCACAGCGGGAAACTCATTGGGAGATGCGGGTTAGAAGGCAAAAGAGGAAGGAAACTCCTCCGTTTATCTCATTTGAAAGGAACAACCATGCTTGGAGGTTGTTCCCTAACACAAATGGGGTAATCGGCTGGGTGCAGAAAGTGGAATCAAGAAACAAAGTTTATTTTGACTTTGGAGGAACCTCGACAAACCAAATGAAGAGTTGTCATCGACGATAGCGACATATGAACATAAGATGAAGAGGCTGATTTCAAGACCAAAAAGAAGCCATCGTTGCCTTCCTCAAACCGGAAGATTCTTCATCTTGGACCTAAGGCCTAATCACTGCAATTAATCAAAAAGCAAGAGCCAAGGAGGTCACCGAATAAATCTTTCGGCCAGTCGAGAGGAGGACTATAAAAGGAGGCCATTAACGGCAAAAATGGCACCAACAACACTTCATATATCACCTACCACAAGCTCAATACAAAAAGAATCATCATCATCTTCATCAAGGAGTTCTCAAGAACCCTAAATCACTCTCAATACAAGAAGAAATCAGTCTCCATCTTCTCCAAATCAGTGTTTTCCTCCACTGTCAATATCTTGTATTTTGATTCCATTGTTCTCAATGTTTCCTTCTTCTTTCTCCTAAATCTCACACCCAATCTGTTTCCCACAAGTCCTTAATCAATAAAGAAGTTCTTTGATTCATTTATTTCAGACAAATACGATTTTAGTATTCTTGTTCATCTTTTTCATCTTCCTCAGTTTCTCCTCTGTAACATCTTGCTCTTCCTGCGACGGGAAGTGTTTATTGAACACCAATTTATACTTCTTATCTTCGGTCTCAAATCTCATTTTATAACCCAATATCTCTTCTGGGATATTTGGGCTTGGACTCGAACCCAATAAAGAGCCGACCCAGGCCTTCCATTTCACAAAAAGGCTCACACCTTTTCTGGCGACTCCACTGGGGACCCTTCAAACGGTCTTCATATAATCAAAAATGGCAAGACCAAGAGTTGTCTGACAGAACAACCAGAATCCTCCTGTCGATGTTGAGGATACTCATGAGGAGCATGAAGAGTCCTTAAACCAGCAGCAAGAGGACTCAGCTGCACATGAACAAGATCCACCAAATCCAACTGAAATCATGGTGGAGCTAGCCTGGGGCATTTACCAAAGCCAAATCGAATTGCTTGAAGCCATCCGGGAGAACAGGCCTCGCACCACTAATGGAGGCCAATCCCATGATGGAAGCAGGCGCCCTACTCCGCCTGGTGGAGACGATATGCCTGTTAGAAACACCACCGAAACTCAGCAGCAGAATGAGCCTTCCCAAGGCTATGCTACCCTTTCTGATCTTACCACCCTACTGGAGAGGGAAAAGGCGAAACTCTCTCGTCCCTCTTTCATCTTCATGAAGGATCCACCTTACCCGAAGTACTTGGTGGATAAGCCAAGTATGATGGCAGAAAAGGCAATGCTGTGGAGCACGTTGGCAAGTTCCTTGATACTATGGGTCCTCATTCCATGAACCTAGAACTTTGTCTTAGGGAGTTCTCTAAGTCTCTCACTGGACATGCTTAGACTTGGTATACCACCTTGCCTTCCGGATCTATCAACTCATGGGAAGAAATGGTAGATAAGTTCTGTAGGAAATACTTTCAAAGTGAGGAGAGTATTACTCTCCTGCAGCTTCAGAATACCAACCAAAGGCCAGCAGAAGGCCTTGTGGACTTTATAAAGAGGTTCCGAGACCTCTCTCTTGATTGCTATGAAGAAAATCCAGAATCCATGCTAGTGGAGATTTGCATCAACAATATGCTGCCAGATTTTCGTGTCGTGTTGGAGAATTTGGGCATTGATAAGTTTGCAAAGCTCCTTGATGCAGCAAGAAAGACAGCCCAATCTGTTAAGGTGTCTGTTCCCCGTTCCGCTAGAAGTGAGAAGCCGTAGAGACATCAGACCCTTGTTACGACAGGAAACAACAAGAATAGGCCTAATTAGAAGAGGCCAAGAGAAGAGGCACCGCCAGTCCCATTTACTGCGGTAGAAGTTAATGCACTTATAGACTAGTGTTTAGCAAATGGCATCCTACGGCAGAACCAGGTGAACAAAGAACCAACTGAGCAAGATAAACAGAATCCTCAATACTGCCGTCTTCATCGATACGTCCATCACTCCACTTTGTCTTGCCAATCCTTGAGAAGAATCATTCACAAGAGAATCGCAGATGGAACTCTAGAGGTGCTAGAAAGAGCCCAAAGGATCAACGATGACCCTTTGTCTCGCCACCAAACACAGGGGGTTGTGGCAATGGTCATCCACAGTGGCCTAGAAGCTCTAGATGAGATGCCAGAATCATCTACCGCCAAGGAGACTACCATCCGAACTCTTCAAAAGAATCACCGTTTTAAGAACTTGTTCAACCATCTTGGGTTGGGTCCTGAGGCAAGAAGGACAGCTACCGAAGCTTTCATTACTATTGCTTCACAATCTAAAAGTGAGACATGCTTTACTACTGCAGCTCAGACCAGCAGGACTGTGCTGGAAGCTACCAATGCCATTACATTCACTAATGAGGATATAGAGGTGCATCAGCATGATCATCGGTGCCCTCTATATGTTACTGCTATGATCAACAATGTGGAGGTCAGAAGGGCCTTGGTGGACACAGGTTTTTCATTGAATCTCATACCCATCCACACCCTTGTAGCAGCAGGATTACACAAGCACAGAATTACTAGAGCTACGATGACTATCTCTGGCTTTGGTAATTCGACTGAAGAGACCTTGGGTCATGTCCTGTTGGACCTGCAAGTCGGCCCTGTGAAATCTCTCACTTGTTTTCATGTCATCAATGCCGAGACTTCCTATCACATCCTACTTGGAAGACCTTGGCTACACAAGCATCAAATTATTCCTTCCACTTATCATCAATGTGTGAAGGGCAGATTGAATGGGAAAATCTTCAAGATTTCGGCCAATGCCATTCCATTTGACGAAACAGAAGCTCACTATGCTGAAGCATCTTTCTTTGGTGAACTTGCACCTGCCCAAGGTGCCCGGGTGGCTAAGCCGACCGGTATTCCCTTACCCAGATGGGAAGATATTCGGGATGATCCAGATTGGGATCTTAGAGTCATGCTTGATCGCAAGAAGCAAAAGAGGGCACAATCTTCACCACAGTTGTCGCCACGTGCGGGTCCGGGGGGGTCCGAACCCTACCGTTTAGCGACTTAAAGGGGGAAACTACTATTGAAACCTATGGGAGTCACCACTAATCTTTTTTAATCTAGGTATGATTAGCCACCTATCAGATTATTAAGTCTAATGTTAACCTAGGCTTGGCGAAGGTAACATTAAACCTAATAAACGGTCTTCTAACCAGAGTCTTAAAGGTTCGGGAGTCAGGTACGCGTGGGGAAGGATTAGCACCCCCACGACGCCCGTAAAAAAGATGGCACTGACTAGTCTAGAATTAACTGTGGGTTTCTATTATTGGTTGTCCCTATTCTTAAGTATCTTCATGCCATTGAACTCTTTTATTAATCTTTGAAAGGAAACAAACAAGCAAAAATGGATTTTGGATTTTGAAAAATAGGACTGTTGGGAACTTTCTCGTTTACTATTTGTTCTCTTTTTGGGCTCCTCATTAGAGGATTTTCTTTAAAGCTTACCATTAAAATGACTCTATTTGAAAAAGATGTTGTTTGAACGTTTTGAAACGACCCATAAATTGAATGCTTTGAAAACTTGATGGGAACTTCCCCACTTTGAAAAGACCTAAATTGAATGCTTTGAAAACTTTGAATGAAATTCTTTTTTTATATTTTTAAATTTTGATTTTTTTGAAAAAGATTTTGTTTAATTTTGAAAGGCTCAATTTTTCCTTTTTAATTTTTATCTTGGAAAACTAAAAGAGAACAATTATCAAACACAAACTCTTTTTTAATTTTGAAGAAAATGGTTTTATTCTATTTTCATTTTCAATTTTTCCTTTTTTTTTAATTTTCTTTAACTATTAACTGAAAATTACTAAGTCTAATTCTAGATGCATGAATGCAAATGATGCATGAAATTCCAATTTAATTTTAGTTTAGCCATCAGTTATACGAGGAACACCTTTGGTCGCCTCCCAATAAATGGTAAACGACCTCTGGAAATTTCCAAGCCTCCGGGAGAAGGCAAGCAAACTCAGACACATATGAATGAGCCGCCTTCCTTTCCCATCACGGGATCATTTTAATTTAAGTTTCATGGGAAAACATACAACATTTAAGTAGAAATTAGACATGGATGCAAATGAATGAACTAACCTAGTTTTTTCTAATTTTATGATTTTGCCAATTTATTTTAAATTAAACTAAATTCCTAAGTTAATTAAAATTAAGCCTAGACTCAAATACTCATTAAATTTGACCCAATTACTAAAAAGGCAAGTCCAAACATTTAACTAAAAACAGAAGCCCAAATGAACCCTAAGCCCGATTACAAGTAACAAACCCAATTCCAAGAAAAAAATCTAATTACTACATTATTATTGCCATCAAAGGTAATCTTTAATTCCCTAATTGTTAACCTAACAATTCCTCAGGCATTTGGCCTGGTGGTAGAGTACTGAACTCTTAGTTCCAGCTTACCTAAATCCAGCTTACCTAAACCATGAGGTCTTAGGTTCAACTCTCACGGAATGTGAGTTTATTTGTAATTTGTTTATTTATGTATTTGGTAGGTAGGTAGTTTATTTATGGGCATAGAGATTTATTTGAATTGTAATGAGATTTCATTGGGTTTATTTGTTGGCTCATAGATTAGCGTTTCAGTAATGTGCTAATCATGTAGCGGTGTACGGGTCTTCCTGTGCGTTTGTAATCCCAAATCAAGAAATGAAAATGATTTTTTCCTAAAAAAAAAAAACAATTCCTCATCATGAAAATCAATTTTTATCCTTCCTAAATTAACGTATTCCATTTCCAAACCCAGACTTTTACCTATGACCCACCATTCCCGGAGTTGCTCATTATTTGGTTTATTAAAGCTAAGTTTCCATCTTTAACTAAAATTTCCTATAACTTCTATTTGATTGTAACTTGATCTCTAATTCTTTTCCTTTTAATTTTATTCTTTGGTTCCAAATTAATTCACCAGTATACGTATAAACTGTCCATCCAAAGTCATTTCTTTCAAATTAGTAAATTAAATAAGGCCAATTTGACTTAGAAAAACATCAAATTTAAAAGTAAACTAGGTTAGAACCCGTGCGTTGCACTGGGATTTATTCAAATTTTAAAGTAAATATTAAAAGTTATAATTTATTTATGAATAATTCATTAATCACATAATATTTGAATTTTAGTTAGCAGCAAACTTGATAAGGAATGAACATTATTTTGTAATAAAAGTTTAGTTAAGTTGCAAAATTAAATGAAAAAAGTATTATTAAAACTTTATTTTACCCATAGTTTAAAACTTTTAGTAATTTGTTGAAAAATATTACTAAATATTTATTTTACTAAATCTTTATAATATGTAAAAAAATATTATTGTTTCTTTTTAATGAATAATTATTTAATATAACGTCAGTGAAATTTTTATATTGTACACGTATGTTAAAAAAGTAATACATACACCATTTTCTCGACAATTATTTGATACATCGTCAATAGAGTTTTTATACTACAAATAGACTGAAAAACTAACACATCCACTTTATTAATTAATTAATAGTGTATTGAATATTGAAAATATACCCTAAAAAGGTACATGTCAACCCTTTAACCCCGAATTAAAATATGTTAAACTCTATTGACAATGGATGATATAATTTTCCTATCTTAATAACATTGTAACCTTTATAATAAGGATTATTATACAATACAATGTCAATGTAAATTTTGGATTTCATAATCGGGTTACAACATACTCTATTTCATAATGTTAATAAACTATTAATTTTGTCCATGTTTTTAGAGAAGCAAACTATTTTGTTGATTCGTTAGCTAAGCTTGGTGTGTCTAGAACATCAAACTTATTTACTTGGTTGTAATCTTCCTTTAATGTTAATAAACTATTGACCTTTAAAAAAAACCTATTTCATAATTAATTAAATATTTAATATTAATACATATTCCATAAGGGGACACATGTCAATCCTTAAATCCTACATGTGCAGTTTGCTAAAATCCACTGACGGGTATTTGTATAATTTTTCTTATAGAATTATTATATAATACACTGTCAGTGTAAATTTTGGACTCCATAAGCGGATTAAGAAGTTAATACATACCCCATTTCATAATTAAATATTTAATATTAATATATATTCCCTAAGGGTACACATGTCAACCCTTAAACTTAAACCCCGCACGTGCAGTCTGCTAAACTCCACTGATGGTGTATTGTATAAATTTTCTTATAAGATTATTATACAATACACTGTCAGTGTAAATTTTGGACTCCATAAACGGGTTAAGAAGTTGACGCATATCCCATTTCATAATTAAATATTTAATATTAATATATATTCCCTAAGGGTACACATGTCAACCCTTAAAGTTAAACCCCGCACGTGCAGTCTGCTAAACTCCATTGACGGTGTATTGTATAAATTTTCTTATACGGATTTACTTATACAATACACTGTCAGTGTAAATTTTGGACTCCATAAGCGGGTTAAGAAGTTAACACATAATCCATTTCATAATTAAATATTTAATATTAATACATATTCCCTAAGGGTACACATGTCAACCCTTAAAGTTAAACCTCGCACATGCAGTCTGTTAAACTCTACTGACAATGTATTATATAATTTTTCTTATAGGATAATTATACAATAAACTGTCAAATTAAATTTTACACTCCATATTGACCTTATTAAATTCTAGTAACCTTGTGAAGATTTTTAGTAACCTTATTAATATTTTTAATAAACCTTATTATTTTTTTTTAAAAAAAATTCTTTTAAAACTTTTAGTAACCGTATTAGACTTTTTAGTAATAATCTTGAAGAATTTAATAAGATTGCTAAGTTTATTAGCTTGTTGTTTTTTTAGGTTAAATTTTTATTAACTTTATTTATCATACATAATTAATGTGAAAATTTTATTAAGTGTAATGGATTTGAAAATATTCAAATTATATAAAGTTCTTGATAAGAGAAAAAATTCATTGATGGTAATCGGTTATAAACTAAATATATTCAAATCAAATTCTTAGTGAATAAGGAAATATATTATAATTTAGTAATTAATAATAGAGTGAAAGAGTTGACTAAAGCTTCGGACAAAATTTGTACATGTTCTATTTTTTGTTTATTTTGTTAGTTCAACTAATAGGCGCATTGTAACTGAACCGTAAAGTCTCGGGTACTTGTTTGTTTGTTCAGTTTGTAAGTAGTTTATTTGAGATAATAGTTTCTTAGTTTTTGTTGAATTCTCATAAGATATTTGGACAAATATGAAATTTTATAGTGATGAAATTTCATTTGTATTCCTCAAATATATATAAAAGAAAATGAAAGCAATTGGAAATTATGGAAGAACAGAGAAAATTTTTGAAAATTGGAGACTTAATTTCTTAATTGATTTTCTGGACTAATTGATTCGTTTAATAAGTTTGCTTGGCTAATTGA
Source organism: Corchorus capsularis (assembly GCA_001974805.1). Taxonomy (NCBI): domain Eukaryota; kingdom Viridiplantae; phylum Streptophyta; class Magnoliopsida; order Malvales; family Malvaceae; genus Corchorus; species Corchorus capsularis. The sequence goes on from AWWV01016388.1 coordinate 16,285, forward strand.
TTTACTCTATTGGTTTGTTTAGTTGATTCAACCAACTTAATCGTTTAAAAAATATTAGTAATTACTAACTACTTCATTTTTTTTTTTGCCGATACTAATTACTTCATTAAAATCCTTATCACATAAATTAATATTAAAGAAGTTTTCATATGAAACCATTCTCACTATATGTTGGTCATGGTCTTAACCAATAAAGTTATGTCAACTTATGAATTTTTTTACAATTTCTAAAACTTTATCCAATAATATCCTTAGTTTAGGATTTACCATGTAATTCCTACTTCATTAAAGTAGTGGCTAAACATAGTGCTAAATTTATATCTAAATTTTGAAAATAACTTTGGGTTAGCTTAATTTTATTATAGTTGCCACAATGGCTGGCATGGTAGAAGTAATGTTTGATCTAATAATTTTTTCAATAAATTATGCCATTAGAGTACTTTTAGTACTAATCGTAATTAATGCCTAATTTGGGGCGATTAATTGATTTGTTTAGTTGGAATTAATTAATTGATTTGGTTGAAAATATTTAATTTTTAATCAATATACGTGGAAATAAGAAAAGGAAACATTTGATGATTCATTCTTTTAAGTAAAAAGAGGAAATCAATAACTTATGAATCTTATTTGAAGAAGAAATTACTTCAAAATCTTCAAATTCAATTTGGTTGTTTATATTTTTTGCTACATCAATTTGGTTGTTTATGTTAACACTATAATTTTCACTTTAAATCTAACTCAAGAAATATCATCACTAATCTTCTCAGATTAGAACAAAAATTTTTGAAAGATATACATTCATTTATTTTTAAAACTATGTCCATATTATAAGTAAAGATTGCTTAAATAAAAACAAAGTATCAACGTGGTTATTATTAGTTTTTGCATCACATATATTGTGTATATACAACATTCAATAAATTGAATGGAAATAGACAATGACCAAAAGTGAAAATGGGGTAAAGAAATGGTATTGTTTTGGTGCAATGGAAGTATAGAACTACAACAGTACTCTTGCATACTGATCATGCAGCCTTGGTGATAAGTTTCCAAAAAAAGGGGAGGAACCAAACAATCTGCAAAATAGATAAAAAAACTTTAGAATAGTTAAACAAAAGAAAACTATTTTGTATAAAAGTGCAGAGAGAGGAAACGAAAAAATGGATTAGTAATAGTACTAAATAAACCGAATGTACAAAGAGGCGCAAAAAACATAATCTCATAAAAATAATGCTTTGTGGAATAGCAAAACACTTCCACTTATATACTATTGATGTTGCAAATAATTAAGGAAATAATAATTTGAATTTTGGAATGATGTTAGTTGATTAAATTATGGGAATTAGAAATTTGAATTATGGGTAATTTATGCCAAAAATTAAGGTAGAATATGAGTAGCTAATTGAATTAAGATAGTAAAAAAGCGTCAACAATAATGGAAATCGGAGACAATCTAACACTTATTCTACTCAATATTTTTTAGGAAAAAATTATGTACTCAATATTTTTTAGGAAAAAATTATGTACTCAATTTGACATTTGTAATTTCGTAAAAAAATGACATTTATAATTAATTTGAGATATACTAAAATCAAGGGGTTAACTCCTATATAGTAACTAATGTTAAAACTAAGCAATTATATCAATCCATAATTTCGGTCAATTATATTTCCAATAAGATGCACAATTAGATGCAACACAATAATTATGGAAGATTAACATTATTAGTCTTAATAAATTTTAGTGATTTAATTTGAATAAAATCATATATATAAATAAATGACACATTCAAACTCCTATATAGTAATGTTAAAACTAAGCGATTATTAATCCATAATTTCGGTCAATCATATTTCCAATAAGATGCACAATTAGATGTAACACAATAATTATATATGGAAGATTAACATTTTTAGTCTTAATAAATTTTAGTGATTTAATTTGAATAAAATCGTATATTCATAAAGGACACATTCAAACATATGAATTGATTACGTATAAAAAGAAATTAATTAGAATATTACTTTAATTATTGATTAATTTAATTTAGATATTTTTAAAATTAAATAAAAATAATTTATTTAATTTTAGACATGTATAAATAATTAATAAATATATTCTTAAATACAAAAATTATGATTGAATTACGTACATAATATTGATATATATATAAAGAATGGAATTAGAATATTATTAATTAATTTAATTTAAATATGTTAAACATAATTTACTATTAACAATGATGCAAATGCAAGTAAAAGAGAAAAAGAAG